>JAJOOS010018932.1:0-25224 GCA_029582725.1 Solanum chiquidenum | reverse complement strand
TGCTATTTTTTGATTTTCCCCTAAGAGTAGCTGACTTAAAGTGCCCTTTAGTCGACTACTGATAGCAAATAAGAGTTAATCAAAAACAAGAAAGTAAACTTGACATAAGATATTTTTAAACTGGTTGGGATCCAATGTGGATCTTACGTCCAGTCCCCTTGGGTTACAAGTGTGTTCTCTTCAAGCTGTTGAACTTTTGGTGTGAGTACAGGGATGAGTGTAGACTGTTTACACTCGGTGTTTGTTTCACTCTAGTTTTGATACAAAGCCTTATCAACAATATTTTTCTCTCCTCTCTTTTTTGTTTACACAGTAGAACTAGGTAATACAATGCTTGATAAAAGTAGAGAAGGGAATGTGAGATGATTCAGACTTGTTGTACATTTTCTTCTGCCAATCGAGCCTCCATTTATAGTGTTTGAAGTCTTGAATCTTTTCTGTGAAGAGATAGCAACCCAAGAGATTTGATCCTTGGAAAAGAAGGCAAAAGATCCTAATTTTCCAAGAATAATGCTCAAGACTGATTTCCAGTCTTAATTCTTGTTCAGCTTCCTTGATTGCCTATTTGATTATAGCCGTTGTATCTTCCCTAATTGAATGTAGGTTGTATCCGTTGTGTTCTTCAGTTTGGATTTCGAATTATTCGCTTCCTTGATCGAGTGTAAGCGATTCTTGTTCAGCTTCCTTGAATGTTGCTTTGAATATAGTCGTTGTGTTCTTCATTGCTAGTTGTCGAGATATTCACCTTCCTTGATTTGTGCTTTTTATGATTTTTGCATTCTGAGGATCTCTACCTAAATCCTTGATTGATTATGTCTCAATCAGGATCCTTTGATTGGTAATCTTCACTTGATTTGTGGGGATTCAAGAATGATTCTTTCCCTTTATGGTGATACGTTTGCCCTGCAAGGAAATATGTTGTTTATCATTAAAACTTTACTCTAACTGTTAACACCCAATTTTGGCCCTCCACAATTTAATTAATTTTCACGCTTCTTAAATTTCAAACAAATTGAAGTAATCATTTTGGAAAAAATCAAAATTACTTTTGAAATCATTTTCTCAAGGCAATTTTCCATTTTTACTATAAAATATATCTCTATATACTTGAATATATAGATTTATATAATTTTTCAGTATGAATAGCTAGTAAATCGCTTTACCAAAAAATAGAGTTTTAATCAAGTATGTATCTCATTTCCGTTAAAACTGTCACAATTTAATAAAGATCTTTCTCTTCGAAATAATTATTTTTGTGTTGTCGAAGTTAAGAAGCTTAAATAATTAATTGAACTCATAATTTATCTCGTTTCCGTTTTATCAAATTTGAACTAAAACAGTTCGATTTGATGAAATATAGATACCAAAGGACTTGCTCCCTTTGATATCCAATTGGACCCTTAACTTGATGAGCCCAAAAGACTCTTTTTCAGCCCAAAGCCATTATACCCAACCCAACTCCTTTCATGCCAAAAAAGACCCATACAAATCCAGCATTAATATAATACAGAGCAGCGACCAAAAGACCCAGCGAACAACACCCACCCGACCCCTGCGTCTTCTTCTTCCAGCAGCAGCGCAAACCATACCATCCAAACCCAAAAAACTCGCGACCCAGTATGCTGCAAATCCAGTCCAAACGTGAGGAAACACAGTCCAGCAGCGACTCAGCCCAGAATCGCGAGGCCCAGCTCGTTGCGTCATTTTCTCCCTCTCTCCCTTATCCTCTGTATGTGAGCAATGCTAGGTGGAGCAATCTCGCATCTCGTTCGTACTCCTCTCAAAAAATCAAGGGTCCTCATTTCAATTCCGTTGGTGATTGGTACTATTTCAAGCTGTCTCAACTTTATCCACTCAAAAAATTTGAAATCTCAACTTTTCCCACATCGTTTCCAACAAGAAATTCCCCCCCAAATCTCTCCTATATAAACCCTACTCATTCACTGTTCAAGGGTTTTTTTTGGAGACAAAAGAGTACCCTAAAATTTTGGGAATTCTTGGCTTCATAGTTTAAAATTTTGTGGCTTCTTGTGGTTGTTCGAGTTTAAAGAGGTGGTGGAATTGTCTCAGTCAAACTCGTCGTCCAGTTCGCTGCCCGGAAAGAGGTAAATTATTTCATAGCTTTGTTTAATTTCTGGCTGGTTTTTATATGTGTTATTAGCTTTGTAGGTATTCTATTTATGTATTCTTATCTTTGTTCTATCCATACTTGCTTGAAATTAATGTCCATTTAGCTAAAAAAATTAAAAATAGGCAAATAAATCTGTATTTGTTAGAATCAAGTTGTATTGGTTATCCAGAAATAGTTTCTTCTGTTCACTGATGGCATTTAGCTCTTACAACAAGCATAAATGTTGAATCTGCTTAAGCCTATCAAGTCCGATTTCTTGTTGTAGATAATAAGCATTTTTTATGCATCTGACTCGTGAAGACATATCCATTGGTTTACTCAAGCATGTTATTGATTCAAATTTTCTGTCAAGGACGGATAATTCCTTATTGTTGTCATTTTTCTATCTTAAAACCGCTTATTCACATAATTGTCGAATCTGTTTTGCTTATTTTTCTTCTTTCTTTGTTCATAATTCGAACCTATTTTCTGCTAAAAATGGATAAAGATGTTATTACTTAGAAGAGTTCCTATCATTTACATCACTGTGTGAATCCTTTCATATGAAGTTTGTTCCTTTCTCTTTTAAACCTTGTGGATAGCTTAGTTGAATTGTTGTGCATTCATAGTCTAGTTTTCCTTGTTTTCAACCTCATACTATGTTTAAACATAGATCGATTTTATCTTTAAAAATGTTCTTTATTAATTTAAGCTAATTGCTATCTGAAGTAGGGTTGTTTTCCATGGTTAGCTTAGTTCAGTCTTGCTTTCTTTCGAGTTTGTTCGGTTGGTTCAGGACCATTTTGCCTCTCTGTTTTAAACTCTTATGGTCCTGTTAGCCTAATTTATCTACCAACTGATCCATTGGCTCTCCATGCCAATCGAGGGCCTGTTTAAGTGAGAAACAACTTACCTTTGGGGCTGCTCTTTAGCATTTCTCAAAGGGTTAGGTTGGAGTGGACATCTTAAGTTTTCATGCATCTTAAAATCTGTTAATTTACTATCTTTTGATCTCTATTTGAATTCGAGTATAAAAATTTCTAAGCTTTCATTATTTTAAGTGTAATATTTTATTTTATTTTTCGGTTCTCTGTTTGTCCCGAAGCTGGTTTATAGGTTCAACTTAGGTGTAGTATTAAGTGTTGATCTGTTTAGCTGGGTAGTTTGATTCTATTAGGGGCTTAGTTTTGAATATTCATTATGGGTTTAACTTTGAGACATATAGCTTTGTTTACATGAGAAATTTTCCAATTGGTATTGATCAATTGCTTAGTGAGTATTCACTGCTTTATTTAGTTGGTTAGTAGTTTAAACTAGATTAATTTCTCTTTTTATCTTGACGGTTTGGAATGCTTTCTTTCCAGATATATTGTGGCTATGCTTAAGCTAGTTAAATTTCTCTTAAAATTTGTCAAGTTTGTTCTAGTTATCAGTTTCTTGATCAAGTATTGAATTGCCATGGAATTCTAGTCGATCCTTCATGATATTTGAGTCGGCAATTTCAACACCTGTTTAAATTACTCTCTGCTTTAGTTCTTGCTTAAGTGTTTGCTTATTCTAGTTTGTTTAAGTTAATATTTAGTGTTATTTGATATTGTTTACTGCATGAGGCGATAATTAGACTTCTGCTAATCCTTATCTTTCTTCCTTTTACATGAACACTCTCTCTGAATTGAGTCCAATGGACTCCCCTCTCTTGCATACTCTTCTTCTTGAGTCAACCTCATTGGAGTTGTGAAAGGGAAGCTAATATTAATGGGTTAAATCCCAAACCAGTGGCAGCAGCTAAGTAGCAGCGTAATAGCAATCCCAAGTGGCCGAAAAATTCAAATTTTAGATTTTAGAATCCAATTCAATTGCAGCAGCAGCAGCAGCAGTCCCAAAGGGAATAAAATTGGAAATTTTTGGACTTTACTAAGTCCAATTTGCAGCGGTAGCAGGAGCCTCCAAAGGGCTAATTTTTTTTGGAATTTAGTACTTAAAGCTCCGATTTGAGCAGAAGCGACAAAGTGGTTCGAGAATTAAGTCTAGTGGCTTGATTTGGAGGCATGCTTTGTTTCCTTTCTTTGTCTTATTATTTGTTTATTGATTAGTTGTGAATTAACTTTTTATCTAATTTGGATGAATCCTTGGGAATTTTAAATAACTCTTCTATTTCGTTAGTTGTTTACTAAGTATTTAAATTTTCAAAACTCTTTCAAGTTAGGCAACTTAAGCTCTTACACTAACTTGAGAATTATCCGTATTCTTTCATAGTTAGTAATTAGCTTTGAATCCATGTTTATGAATTTGAACTAACTATTTAGTTTAAATTTTTGAATAGGATAAAATTGTTAAGTTTCTTAAAAATAAATTAGTTGTCTTTCAATTTAACTTAGGACTTCGTATGAATGACTTGAGGATTTCTTTTATCCTTTCATAGTTGGTAAACGAGGTTCTTTACTCCATGTTTACGAGTTTGAATTAAGTGTATGATTCAAAACTTGACAATGGATAAAGTTTCAAGTTAAGTTTATTTTTTTGAGATTTTACAAGTTTCAAAAGATTTTTATTTAAGTTTCAAACAAGATTTTTATAAGTAACCCTTTTCTTTTTTTATAAAATTAGCCAAACTTTTCAATCCGTCGGTCAACCGCGTGTTAGCGGATTCTCTAAGATGCCTAGACCCTTCCTTATTGAATTATTTGAACCCTTACCCGACTCTAGTTTTATTTAAAATATTTTCTTTCAAACAGCCCTTTTAAAATGGTTTTCTTAATTTTTTCCCTAAAAATTAAGTGGCGACTCCAAATTATAAATTTTTTCAAAACTTAAAACAAAATTGCCAAAATTGTGAAAATGGTTTCGAAACCTTAGTTTTCGAAATCAGGTCGTAACACTAACAATCTCCCCCTTTTTGATGATGACAACATATAGTAAAGATACTTCCCAGTTATAGTTGACTTGTATGGCTGATAGTTGATTTGCTCCCCCTGAAAGAGTAGGAGGTAGTTGGCTAGTGGAGCTAAGTTCTTATCATGCTCCCCCTGAAGATATGCAGGAGTTTTTCTTTGCTATACAGATAAAAATTCATATATACAGCGATCCCAAAGGAGATAAGAAACAGAATAGAGAATCACAGTTATTAAAAGCAGTCAACACAACAAATTGATAGCATATAGATAAAGATAATTAATTCTCCCCCTTTGGCATCAGACAAAAGGAAAGAATATAGAGTTTCAACAAAAAAACTATACAACAGATAGTCTTAAGATGAGGCGTATGCTCAACACAAAAGCAGTACAAAAACACCAAGCAACAATCAACGAGGACGCAAGAAATAGGTCAGAGTGTTGACTATAGCAGTCGACATTTCTTCAAATCTGGAGGAAAGAGAGGTGGAGATGGCCTTGGAGCCAGCTTGAACTTTGGTGGCAATTTTGATGGCTTCCTTCACGATTTGATCCAACCTGAGACGAATACGGGCAACATCAACACCTGTTTCCTTGGTGACGTCCTTCATATTGCCTATCTTAAAGTGGACAGACAACATGAGATCCTTCAGAGAGTCCACTTGCTCACTCATTGCAGTCAACTTGGTCATGAGATCAGACACTTGAATGGCCATAGCGTATAGCTTGGTATGCATCTCAACAAGATTGTCAAGAGCAGCATTGAGCTTGGTAGTTGACATAGAAGTGGAGAATGATGGTATAGATTTCACAGGAGCATCAATCAAATCATCCGCATTAGTCTTGAGAACCCAAGAAGAGTCAGAGCGAGTAAAACCCATGCTAAGAAAAGCACGAGAGTTATACCTATGTTTAATAAGAACAGGGGAGAAGTCTCCAAGACACATGAAGTGTGACTCAAAGATACGAGTGATAATCATGCCAAAAGGAAGACTGGAAGGATCAGATATGACGTCAATCATGGAAGAGAGAATAAAGGACGATAAATGCACTTTAACACCAGACACTAAATAATAAGCAAACAGGGTGTCACGCTGAGAAAGCATAGAATGAGAACCAACCCTAGGAAAAAGGGTGGTAGCAACAATATGGGCAATGACACGAGTCTCGAATGGGAGGTCTTTAGGCCCTAGATGGGAGGGGATAGGCAGAGAGGGGTCAAGAACGATTTCATGCTTAGCTTGTTCAAAAGAAACATCACAGTTAGAGGGCCAACAGTTCTTTTGAGGGGCCATAATTCCAGAGCACGAAATACCAAACATAGTATCAAACTTTTTACAATCAAGAAAAATTTGCATACCCAGAATTACAGACTCAATTTCACCAGACTTAGGGGAACGAAGATTAGTATAGAACATACGGATAACATGTTCATACACAACCATGGGCACAGAGAAAATCTTTGCCCAACCCTGAAACTCAAACAAGTTTTTAATATGACAGTCTAAGGAGGAAAGAAGATCAAGATCAACAACCCTACCATGCACAAGGGCTTTATCTTTTAGAGAATGGAAAAGAGATTCATGAGACGAGTTCCAAAAGTCCATCTTTATATCAAGAGGACTGTCGAAATCGAATTTGATTTTTTTAGAAGATTCACAATCGAGGGAATCAGGCAGGAAGCTTACCGAAGGATGAAGCGACGGAGGCAAGGAAAATATCATAAGAGTTAGAGTCGATGAATATGGAGGCGGAGGCCTTTCCTTTGTTCTTGCGAGAGCTTTTGCGAGTAACTGCAAGAGTCTTTGCCATCTTAGAGAGAGAAACACAGAAGAAAAATGAGAGAAAGAGAAAGAACACAAAGGAGAGGGGAAGAGGAAAATACAGGACAAGACTAGACAGCGAGAAATGAAGAGAAGGTTAAGAGTACGAACAGACAGATGGGGAAAATAAAGAGAAGGATACATAAGGAAAGAGAAGAATGAAAGGAAACACAATATACAAAGAAACAGAAAAAAATATGGAAAAGAGCAAACAATTAATGCACGCAATAATTTTAACAATTTACATGATTCTCAATGATATTTAAAGATTTTCGAAGAGAACAAAATCTTTCTTCCGAAAGGGGTTTTGTAAACTATAAGCAAGTTGAAAATCAGTGCTAATGAAAGAAATTTCAATATCTCCATTTAAAACATAATCTCGAATAAAATGAAGTTTTATGACAATATGCTTAGCTAGAGAATGATGCACAAATATTTTTGAGAAGCAAATAGCGCTAGAGTTATCACACATAATCTTGACAGGTTTAAATGATAAATCATAATCACTTAATTGATGAACCATCCAAAGAAATTTGAGCACAACATTGACCAATGGCAATATATTCATCCTCTGTAGTCGAGAGAGAAACAGAGCTTTGTTTTATGCTATTCCAGGAAATTAAAGATTTTCCCAAAATTTGACATGTACCACTTGTGTTTTTCCTGTCCTCCTTATCACCTGCATAGTCAGCGTCAGAAAATCCATCAAGAAAGAATTTTTTCTCTTTTAGATACCATAAACTAATAGAAGTTGTTCCGAGTAAGTAACGAATAATACGTTTTACCGCCGTTAAATGAGATTCTTTAGGGGCAGACTGGAATCGAGCACACTTGCACACACTAAAGATGATGTCTGGTCGACTGGCAGTGAGATAAAGTAAAGATCCAATCATACCTCTATATTTAGTTTCGTCAACTTTTTTACCTTCATCATCGTTGTCAAGAGAACATGTGGAACTCATGGGAGTGCCTAATGCCTTTGAATTTTCCATGCCAAACTTTTGTATGAGATCTTTGCAGTACTTGATTTGGCAAAGAAATGTACCTTTCTCAGATTGATAGATTTGGAGTCCAAGAAAAAAGGTTAATTCGCCCATCATACTCATTTCGAATTCACTTTGCATAAGGGTAGAAATTTTTTCACACAAAGAAATGTTAGCGCTTCCAAAGATAATATCATCAACATAAATTTAAATAATAAGATTCTCAGAGGAAGACCTTTTAATAAAAAGATTAGTAT
Source organism: Solanum chiquidenum (assembly GCA_029582725.1). NCBI lineage: Eukaryota > Viridiplantae > Streptophyta > Magnoliopsida > Solanales > Solanaceae > Solanum > Solanum chiquidenum. Next base: position 17,160 of record JAJOOS010018932.1, on the reverse strand, counting down.
CAATTTTACTACGGGTAAAGCCATGATTTATAAGAAAGTTGCTAAGACGATCATACCAACCACGAGGTGAGCTTTTGAAAGTTTGAAAACATGATAAGGAAAATTTGGATTTTCAAAACCAGGGGTTGTTTGTTGTTTTACGAAAACTTCTTCTTCAATAAACCCATTTTAAAAAGTGTTTTTCACGTCCATTTGATATAGTTTAAAACCTTTATGAGCACCAAAGACTAGAAGTAAACATATGGATTCTAACCTTGCAACAGGGGCAAAAGTTTCATCGTAGTCGACTACTTCCTGTTGTGAGTAACCTTAAGCCACCAATCGGGCTTTGTTTCAAATTACTTCTCCAGACTCATTAAATTTATTTCTGTACACCCATTTGGTTCCAATGATAGAGTTGTCATCAGGTTTAGGGACTAAGGTCCATACCTGATTTTTGTCGAATTGTTCCAGTTCTTCTTTCATAGCTTTGATCCAATTTTCATCAAGGAAAGCATCTTTTAGCTTCTTTGGCGCTAACTGAGATATGAGTGCAACATGTGTCTCATTTCTTCTTGATGCTCGAGTTTTCATACCTTTGCTTGGATTTCCAATAATAAATTTACTTGGATAATCTAGTTCACTTCTCCATTCATTTGGAACATATTCGACTATAGGACCTATGGAGGGTTATTCTGTAGTCGATTGTTCAGCACTGCTAGATTCCCTTTGAGTTGATATCAAAAGTTGACTATCTTCTTCATCAATATTTATTCTTGTCTCAACATATTTATTAGAATCATCAAAAACAACATGAGTAGATTCTTCAATATGTAGAGTACGCTTATTAAAAACTCGATAATATCTACTAGAGTTTGAGTAAGCAAGAAATATACCATCATCGCTTCGTGCATCAAACTTACCGATATTGTCTTTGCCAATGTTGTGAACAAAACACTTGTACCCAAATGGATGGAAGTAACTGATGTTGGGTCGTTTACCATTCCATAGTTCATAAGGTGTCTTTTTCAGAATGGGTATGATTAAACATCGATTTAGCACATAACAAGCTGTACTTACAACTTTTTTCCAAAATTTGTGAGGAAGAGAATGCTCGACTATCATTGTTCTAGCATATCCTGCAGTGTCCCGTTCTTTCGTTCCACAACTCCATTTTGTTAAGGTGATCGAGGTGAGGAGAAGTTGTGAGTGTACCCTTTCTCATTGCAGAACTTTTCGAACAAATTATTTTCAAATTCTCCTCCATGATCACTTCTTATGGATGTAATATAGTAACCTTTATCTCTTTGAAATTTTTCACAAAAAAACTCAAAATTCTTTAAGGTATCATCCTTGTGAGATAAAAACATAACCCAAGTAAAACGAGAATAATCATCAACTATTACAAACACGTACCTTTTTTCACCAATACTGGCAGTTTTGGTAGGTCCAAATAAATCCATGTGTAAGAGTTGTAGAGGTTTATTTGTGGAGACAATATCCTTACCAAAAACCGAGTTTCTAGTTTGTTTTCCCTTTTGACATGCGTCACTGATGTGATCTTTGGAGTAATCTAGCTTTGGTAATCCAATGACCAATTCATTTTTATCTAGTTTCTCAATTAGTCGCATGCTCGCATGACCAAGTGTCTTGTGCCATATCTCGGAGTCATCAGACATTGATGCTAGAAAAATATTTTCTCCATTGTTTTTAACAGAGTCAAGAATGTACACATTCTTTTCTCTGCTTCCTTGTAATAGATTGTTTCCAGAAGAATCTTTTATCAAGCATCGATTCTTTTGAAAATGAACTTCTAGATTTGAATCTCATAGCTGACTAATACTCAACATATTGTATTTGAGCCCTGTCACTAAATAAGCATTTGAAATATCACAAAAATCATTGAAAGAGATAGTACCAATACCAATTATCGTTCCTTTTGGGTTATCACCAAAACGAATGTTTCCTCCCTTGTATTCAACAATGGATTTGAATAATTTTTTATCTCCTGTCATGTGATTTGAACAACCGCTATCCAGGTACTATTTTCCTTTTGATTTCTTACGGTGTTCCAGTAAAACAAAATCATTATTTCCTTTTAGGTACCAAAACCTTTTTGGGTCCTTCAAGGTCAGAGTTATTTGGAGTTCTTTTGGGTCTCCAAACCCATTTAGATGAGTTATGATTTCTAAACTTGCAGTTGTAAGATACATGACCAGACTTCCCACAATAATGACAAGATTTAGGAATATCTTCTTCAGGATTGAAGTCATTACTGCTAGCTTTTGCATCAGTCGACTTAAACGACTGGTTTTCTTTGATAAATAGTATGTAGTGGATCTATGTAAGCTAGAAGTTCATGAATCTTACCTTGGTAAGTGGGGACATCTTCTTTTTGGTGTGAGATGGACACCATATTCCATGTTATAGCTCACATGGTCTATGTCGGTTAATGGCAAACTTCCTACAATAATGAACTAAGGTTACTTTCTAAAAGTATCTCAAAGATGTTTTAAAGATGTTTAGCGTGCATTGACCATGGTTTTGATTTATATTTTCTAACATATTATATTAGGTTTGAGCTTGGCCATTGCATGTCATGTAAAGTCCCTTTTTAGAATGATTTCATAACTCTTATGCGTTGCTATCATACTTGTTACATTCATACACTAATACCTATTTTGCCTACATTGTTTCACTAACGTAGGGTCCGAAGCTCCTACTTTCTATACTTGTGGATAATGATTTCACATAGATACCAAAGATTGGTGAGTCCTCATGATTCGAGGACCGAGAGTCTTTTATTGCTTTTATGTCTTTTGTTTTGGGATGTTGTATGTGATGTATGTATTGCGTCTCAATCACTCATTTGATGTAATAGATGGCTTTGAGACTTATGTTTAGACTTACGCTACTTTTGTCAAACTCTTTTATTGAAATGTTACTCTTAAACTCTTTCGGTTTTCTATTATTTTATATGATGTATGTTATGTGGCTTGTATAAGGACTTTGAGGGTCTTATTCACCATGTCACGTCTACAGAGTACTTTGGGTCGTGACAAACTTAGTATTCAGTGCACAAGGTTTGGAAAGGTTCTAGGAAGTTTCATAAGCCAAGTCGAGTAGAGTCTTGTTCCTAAGTGTGAAGTTCCACACATTTATGAATGAGAGATTATAAGATGTTTAGGAAACTCCATTTCTTTCATTACTCTTAAGTTGTGCGATACAGTTTAACTCTATAGTGTCTCTCTCCTAATCCCTATCCGATGTTTTCAGGATATGACCACTCGAATGGCATATTTTATGTGGAATGAGGGAGAGAATGTGGAGCGAGGTGCTCCACAAGATCCTAAAGAATCTCCTCAAGTTTCAGTCGATCCTTTAGCCAAGAAAGTGACTAATGCAAAATTTAGGGTCGCTTTTCAAGTTTTAGCTCAAGCCAATAGGGAAGCTGTGATCTCCATGAACCCAAGTGTGGGTACGACGGCATTTCTAATGATTGAATTAATTTATATTATGTATGAATTGATGATTAATTATGGTTTTTATGTTGAAATCCCCAAGAACCCATGAAATCTCCATATTTTGATCTTGTGATGTGGGTTTGTGGATGAAAGAGGAATGTTATTAGATTATGCATCTAGTGATTGGGTTACTTGAATTATGTTGATATTCATGTGTAATGTAGTGAATTCTAGATGTGTTGATTTGACATGAACTTTCACCCTTGAAAGGACAAATTATGATATTATGCATGTTTAGGAAGTCTTTGTATATGCTTTAGGAACACTTTGAGAGTGAAGTGAATATGATTATGATCTAGTTGTTGTGTTGTTGAAAGGCTATTCTCATATACACACTTATGTAAGAATATGATATGATGTGAAAGGTTTTGTCACAATATGAAGATTCTAAAGTTGAAAGGCTTTCTCACCTATTGAATCTATATGTAGACATGGACAGTGAAAGGCTATTCTCACGCATGATCTAATGGGCTATCTTATGAATTAAGCATGGATTGAGTGTCAAGACATTCTTCCGAAATATGAACAAAGTCAAGACTTAATATGTAGTCCGTGAGAATTAATGCTTAGCATCGAGTGGATAGTGATTATGAGATGGAAGTTTTTACACTAGTTGAGTCCGGCTTCCCAATAGGACCTTTTACACTAGTTGAGTTTGGGTTCCCAAAGTATGTCTCATGAGATGGAGACCTTCTAGCTTAGTTGAGTCCGGATTTCTAGTAGCAATATTCTTATCCCATAAACTATATGACCCCATAGGTTGTTTAGCTAGTGGATCCACCTAAGCTAAGAGTATGGTTCTACCTTAGACAAGTAGGACAACTCTTTTCGGTGTGGGTAAAACCGGGGGTCCATGTCTAGCTCACATGGTCTCATGTCAGTTAAGGTTTATTCCCACAATAATAAGAACAAGAATATGAATTATGAACTATGGTTACTTAAGAAGCTTTTACATGAGTTTTCAGGGTCTTAAAGATAATGAATATGAATAATGGCATGGGTGAGATCTATGGGGTCTTATTCATGCATTGTACAAGTATGCCTTGAGGGTAATTATAAAGTTTTTCTCTTATGATATGATGATCCATGTATTGACTATGCTTATGACTTGTGAATTTCCACTAATTTCATGATGATGTTCAAACTCAGTAAATTGCATGCTTTCGAATGAAATGTCCCTTTTAGCATGTTTTCAATATTTTTATGCATGACTATCATACTTAGTACATTTTTGTGCTAACTTCTACTTTTCCAACATTTTCCCTAAGTGTAGGGTCTGGTTCTCGAGGTGATCATTCTAGTGGCTAGTTTTTGGATTCTGCTATCTTCCGATCTTGTTGGTGAGTTTTGATGGTTAGAGGACGGCTTTTTTCTCATGATGTAGTTTTCCTTTATTGTATTTCCCTTTTTGGACATGTTGTATGGGCTAGGCCCTATTTCATTCAATTATTGTAATAGATGATTATATTGAGCCAAGTCTAGACTTCCGTTTTCTTTTATGAAAAACTTTTAGGACTTGAAATGTGTTTAAATCTTTATTGTTCTATTCTTATGTTATGATATGCTAAATGGATTACATGGGGTTCTATGTGCCTTGTTACATCTAGGGGGTACCCCTGAGTCGTGATAAACTTGGTAATCTGAGAACGAGGTTTAGAATGATTCTACGATGATGTCTCATAAGCCACGACTAGTAGAGTCTTGTTCATAATGTGAAGCGCGCCACATTTATGAATAAGAGGCTACAAGATGATTAGGAAACTTTACTTCTTCATTACTCTAAGTCGTGTCATAGAGTTTAACTCTATAATATCTCTCCTAATCCTTCTCTTGTGTCTTCAGGATATGAATACACAAAGGCCTAATGCTAGAAGGATAGAATATGACAATGCGAATCAATGAGCTCCTCCTCAAGCTCATCAAGTTCCGATAGATCCTTTGGTTGAGAATGTGACCCATGCAGAGTTTAGGTCGACTATCTAAATGTTGGCTCAAGCCGTGATAGCTCAATCCAATAGAGAGGTTATAGCTCCGGTGAATCGTAATGTGAATTCGTCTGCTTCAAGGGTGAAGGATTTTGCATGAATGAACCCTCTAGAATTTCATGGCTCCAAAGTGGAAGATGATCCTCGAAGGTTTATCGACGAGGTTTATAAGGTACTTGCTATTATGGGTGACTTCGGAAGAGAAGGCAGAGTTAGCCGCCTACCAACTAAAAGATATGGCTCAAGTGTGGTACCATCAGTGGAAGGGAGAGAGACCCATAGGAGCAGGCCATTTGATACGCTCAAATTAAAGCTCCCTAAAGAAGTATAAGTGATCGATATCAAGTAAAGAACCCAACTTGAAGGTTGAGGTTGATCCCACGAGTAATACGGCTTAGACTTAAACTTAACTTACAATTATATTCTTTTAGTCAACGTACTTCCGAAACAAGTAATTAAAGGGGGGGATTTATTAAACAAATTTTGGAAATTATGTGAACAATCAGTGAGCAATATTCAAACTTTAGTTGTTATCAAGATGAGAGAGAAACTAGGGTGTACGTGTTCCTCATACACTCATAATGCGGTAATCCTAGTAATAGTAATCATTTCCTAGTGTATTACATGCAAAGTGATAAGTTAGGTATCTCTAATTCCTTGGTCCGGCAACTAGAGAATTTCACCCCGCACATTGGTCTGGCTACTTGTGTATAATTTACAAACCCTTACCTTTACCTATTATTAGACATCACATCGATGTATGACTTAGTTTGCACCCTCGCACCAATCGACATTAGACTATTAAATAGTTCACACTAAATTTATGTTCATAATTATTTTCTTATTAACTACCTCCTTGGTCCGGCAAGTAGAAACAAGACGAGTTCTAACGTTTGCAACCGCTAAAAAGACTTCTAAACGAAAGAATTATCAATGCATGAAATAATACTACTCAAGAATTACTTAATTACTATTCATACTTTGTTAATCGCTCATGGTTCCCACAACCCTAGTTGTGGATTTAGTTACCCATAGTAGCAAGAACACAATTCATATTTTTAGATGAAGAAATCATGAACTTACGTAATGAGAAGAATAAACCCAGAATCTCAACTTGATTTTCAAAGTCAAAATTTTCAAAACAAACTTAGGAAATCAAGAATTGCTAAAATTTGCAAGTTAATCTCCAAAGCCAAAAACTAGAACAAAAGTAATAAAGTCTAACCCAAATAAAAAGAAGAAAAGAACCCTAAAAAGTATCCTCTTATAATTCCTCTCTCCCAAAATAATACTTCTATGAACTATTTATAAATATATAAAACTCTAAATAAAATAATTGAATCCAAATTAAATTAGAAATCCAAAACCAAAAGGAATTGGATTCCTTTTTTTTTCGTGAAGCTGTCCACGTGAAAAAGTACTGCCGCTTCAAGAACTGCGTTAATTTCCTGCCACGTGTCAGCTGCAATTCACGTTCTTTTAATGGCTGCCACATGGTAGCAATTGGAAATTTGATACTCGCTCTGTCCCTAATTACTTGTCCACTTTTGAATTGACACACATATTAAGAAAATAATGAATGATAAAGTGAGTTTACCATTTTATCTCTATTAATTATAAAGTGGATGATATTTTTTACATTTTTCAAAGTAATTAGTCATTTAATTGAGGGTATAATAGGTAAAAAAATATTTGTCCTTTCTTAATTTGTCAAAATGGACAAGTAATTAGGAACAACTACAAAAGGAAAAGTGGACAAGTAATTAGGGACAAAGGAGTATTTGATCAGCCGCCTTTTCCATATATAGAAATATATTATTTAATTTAATTTAATTCATTAAGCTGCTTGCTTGATTTCCTTCTTCAACATTTCATCTTTAATTCGTTTTAGCTTCAAACTTCATTTTTTCATCAATTTAATCCTACAAATAAAATATACTATTTAGCACAATTCATAAAATTCAAGCTCAAAAAGGAAAAATATAAATAATAAATATGAGATAAATAATGATTAAAAATATGTATTTTGACCTCACATCAACACCCCACATTTAAACATTTGTTCGTCCTCGAGCAAACATTAAAGCTCATCTAAAAAAAATCAAAATAGGAATGTCATTACTTTGGTTAATACAAACAATTAGGCCATATACCAATTTCAAAATATCAAGTACACTTCTCAATCATTATGCAAGACATCCAAATAAACAACAAACTTCTAACCTCCTAACCTCAAGGAAGGACTTTGAACTCATCAAATTTAAGCTTGCTCACCTACTCTCATCAAAGAAAACTAATAAAATCACCTCTCTATCATGAAACAAGTGCCCTCACAAAAAGAAATAGTCCACATACTCAATTCAAAAGTTTGAATATAAATTAAGGACTTCTTATCAAGAACAACTCTCACACTCACAAATAAAATTCACATGTATGCACAAAGAACCATAGGCTTGCCCATTATGTACATCTCCACTAGTTAAGCATGCTTGAATAGAATCAAATAGGACTTTAACGGGTTGTAATGTAGGCTAGGGACGGGTAGGAAAACTATATAATAGTTACTTACACTTCCTTAAGCACTTTGCAATTTTAGACTTCATCAACTATTATTTTCTTCTCTTTATTTTCAGCCCACTCTTCAACAATTATTTCACAAGTAATTCTCATCATCTCAAGAATGGTTCAATCTTTTTTTTTGCGCCATTTTTTTTAAGTTTTCCTTCATAATAGTCACCCTCAACTTATTTTAAATGCATTAAGGTTTACGATGTCTTTGGAAGGACCAGGGCAATCATCAAGGTAACTTTCTTTTTTCATGTCACATATTTTTTTTTGTTTCATGTCACATTCTTTCAATGAGGGCTTTTAAGCACTTTGTAGCTATCATTGATTACCTTTTCACTCAACCATCCATTTTTCTCAGAATTGATAATTAAAATAAGTCTATGCTATAATGCTCAAGGAAGCAAGGTGCAAAAACTAAGGATTCAACAAAATAGTCAAGGGCAAAATATGGCTACCAACAAAGGGCTACAGGCTCAAAAGGGCTAACTGGTGATAAAATATCTGAAAATGCTAAAATTTATCAGACAAATCAAAGAAAGTCTATTATCATCTCCTAAACAAAACATCACTTTTATTTCGATTCAATAACATGCAAGGCAAGTTCTAGACTAAGATGTAAAACATGGAATAAACAAATTCTCACCACACATAACACAAGTATCAATCAAGATGGATCAATTTCACTTCTAAGAAAGACAAGATCATAACAAACTACAAAATAAAATAAGCAATATACAAAGTCACAACCATGAGCTTAGATGTCAAAGCTGCATTTTTTTAATCAAGCATTCACAAGAAAGTACTACTAAAAAATTAGGCCTAAATAGCAAGTATCACACCACTCAAAAGGGTATTTTCTTTTCTCTCAAAAAAAAATTCAAAGAAACTTTATTCCTAAAAAATAAAAGACACTCGGTTCAAAGGGACTATTCTCTGGAAATGAACCGAAAATAAAAGCCAAGGAACCCATTCTGAAAAAAAAAAACTCAATAAAACAGTAAAAACTATGAATTCATTCCTTCACCCCACACTTAAAAATATGCTATGTCCCCAAAGCATCAAATAATTTTTTAAAAAAAGGTTAGGAAAACTCCCTGAGGCCTTATGGCCTAGCTAGTAACATGTTCTCTTTATTTATATCAAGGGTCGAACGCATCCCACACTTAAGCTCAAACATGCTTCTTTGCTTCAATTTTTTTTTTGGTACTCAGACTTCCCCTAATCTGCAAAAACAAGACAAAAAAAAGTGCCACTAATAAAATTAAAATAAAATAAGAAGTTACACTACTAATTGGGTTACCTCCCAATAAGTGCTAAATTTAACGTCGCGACACAACACAGACACCTTAATTACTCAGATTCCATCTCCTTGACCCTTTCCGATTGGATTATTGTATACTCCTTAATTAGTCATTTTCCTCAAAGTTTTTCTAAATTCAGGATCGCAGAGGGTCAAGAATTCACATCGACTCCGTGTACTTGACATACACTAGAGTTGAAACCTGTAGAAAATAAAACTAAAAACAAAAATGTAAAATTAGAAAATACTTGACTAAAATTCAATAATGTAGTTAAACTTAATCTAAAAGTCTTATTCCCCGGCAGTGGTGTAAAAATTTGATACTCAAATTACACCTCCCTAAGGAAGTATAAGCTATCGTTATCAAGTAAAGAACCCAACTTGGAGGTTGGGGTCGATCCCACGAGGAATATGGTTTAGACTTAAACTTAACTTACAATTATATTCTTTTAGTCAACGTACTTTCAAAACAAGTAATTAAAGGGGGGGGGGGATTTGTGAAACAAATTCTGAAAATTATGTGAACAATCAGTGAGCAAGATTCAAACTTTAGCTGCTATCAAGATGAGAGATAAACTAGGGTGTACGTGTTTCCCATAAGCTCGTAAAGTGGTAATCCTAGTAATTGTAATCCTTTCCTAGTGTATTACATGCAAAGTGATAAGTTAGATATCTCTAATTCCTTGGTCCGACAACTAGAGAATTTCACCCTGCACCTTGGTCCGACTACGTGTGTATAATTTTCAAACCTTACCTTTACCTCATATTAGACATCACATTGATGTATGACTTAGTTTTCACCCTCGCACCAATTGACATCAGACTATTAGATAGTATCACACTAAATTTATGTTGATAATTCTTTTCTTATTAACTACCTCTTTGGTCCGGCAAGTAGCAACAAGGCAAGTTCTAACGTTTGCAACCGCTAAAAAGACTTCTAAACGAAAGAATTATCAATGCATTTAATAATACTACTCAAGAATTACTTAGTTACTATTCATACTTTGTTAATCGCTCATGGTTCCCACAACCCTAGTTGTGGATTTAGTTACCCATAGTAGCAAGAACAGAATTCATATTTTTAGATTAAGAAATCATGAACTTACGTAATGAGAAGAATAAACCCAGAATCTCAACTTGAATTTCAAAGTCAAAATCTTCAAAACGAACTTAGAAAATCAAGAATTGCTAAAATTTGAAAGTTAGTCTCCAAAGCCAAAAACTAGAACAAAAGTAATAAAGTCTAACGCAAATAAGAAGAAGAAAAGAACCCTAAAAAGTATCCTCTTATAATCCCTCTATCCCAAAATAATATTTTTATGAACTATTTATAAATATAGAAAATCCTAAATAAAATAATTAAATTCAAATTAAATTAAGAATTCAAAACCAAAAGGGATTGAATTCCTTTTTTTTCCGTGAAGCTGTCCGCGTGAAAAATTACTGCCGCTTCAAGCACTTGCTGCGTTAATTTCCTGCCGTGTCAGCTGTAATTTACGTTCTCTTAATGGCTGCCATGTGGCATCAATTGGAAATTTGATATTTGATCAGACGCCTTTTCCATATATAGAAATATATTATTTTATTCAATTTAATCCTTTAAGTTGTCTATTTGATTTCCTTCTTCAACCTTCCATCTTTTATTTTTTTTAGCTTCAAATTTCTTTATTTTTTCACCAATTTAATCCTACAAATAAAATATACTATTTAGCACAATTCATAAAATCAAAGCTCAAAAAGGACAAATATAAATAATAAATGTGAGGTAAATAATGATTAAAAATATGTATTTTGACCTCACGTCAGCTCGGTAGAATGGGAATTATTTAAATCGACATTTTTTTATAAGTTCTTCCCCTCGAGTTAAGGGAGGCAAAGGTACAAGTGTTCATCAACCTTCGTCAAGGAAGTATGAGTGCTAAGGAGTATGCTCTAAAGTTCACCCAACTCTTCAAATATGCTCCAATTATGGCGGCGCACTCAAGGGCTAAGATGAGTATGTTTATGTCGGGTGTGTCCGACTTGGTTGAAAAAAAGTGTCGTACGGCAATGCTCCTCCATGACATGGATATCTCAAGTCTTATGGTGTATGCTAAAAAAAAAGATGAATCAAAACTCAAGGAAAAGACTAGAGAGGTAAAAAGGGCTAGGACCGGTGATGAAAATTTTACTAATGCTAGATTCGATGGAAATGGCCAATCTATAACCCGACAAAGGCTTTCCGATCAAGTTTTCCCCAATACTCATAGGTATAATCAAGAGAGGGTGTCTAACCCAAAACCTCAATGAGCTAATAGTAGTGGCTCTTATGTGACTAGGCCTATTTGTGCAAAGTGCGGAAGGAAACATGATGGTAAGTGCCTAGTTGGCACGGATGGTTGCTTTGGGTGTGGAAAAAGCGGCCACAAGATGAGAGATCATTTGATGCTTAAGGGTCTAGGAAAATAGAGCAAGAAAGCTCCTCCTAGAAGTTCAAACTCCAATGCTCTAAAGCAAAACTGTTTCTATGCACTCCGGTCTAGGGATGACCAAGAGAGCTCTCCGGATGAAATCACCGGTATGTTGATAGTTTTCATATAGATGTAAATGTTTCATTAGATCTCGATGTTACTTTTTAGACTTTGATGTTATTCTCGGTATGAATTGGTTGCATTCCTAGTATGTTGCTATGGATTGAAGAACTCGTGTAGTCAAGCTTTAGTTCCCAATTGAGCCTATCCTAGAATGGGAGGGGGAAATCTTATGTCTAGAGGTTAGTTGTTCCTTATATAAAGGTTAGAAGAATGCTGACCAAAGATTACTTTTACCACATAGTTAGGGTGAGGGAAATAGATTGTTAGTATTGATCAACTCCAAGAGTTAGTTATTTCTCTAAGATTAATTTTCGTTCAGGTTATCACCAATTCAGGGTGAAAAGGGGATGATATTCCAAAGACGGCTTCTAGAACCCGGTATGATTGTTATGAGTTTTTGGTTATATCATTTGGGATTGACTTGAAAGAAGTGGTACTTAAGGAATTAGTATAGGCTTACTCCCAAGGGGGAGATGATGTGCTGAGATAGCAAGGTCGTTGAGTGTTCTTGATGTTCATAATTTGGGTTTGCTTGAAATTCTCACCTTGAGAGGTGTAGTGAGTGGGGAAGTTTGGTGCCGGTTTAGTAGGCTCATATGAGATCTTGAGTGGTGTTGGTAAGGTTGCTTGTAAACTAGAGTTGCTTAATAAGTGGCACCGGTGTATCCAATTTTCCATGTTTCTTGAATATAAGAGTTGGGAGTTAATGAGAATCTCCCTAATTTATAAATACCGGTTGAGATCTTAGACCGACAAGTTAAGAAATAGAAGAACAAGGAAGTTGCTTCCATGAAAGAGTTATGGAGTGACCTTTTAGTGAAGGCTTTAGTTGAGGGTGCTACTTGGGGGGTCGAGGGCCAATACGATGTCCCGTTATCCTCATTTCTTTCCTTCTACTCCTACTCTAGCTTGAAACATATAGTTCCTCTTGAGTTTTCTTATTTTGGGAGTCATGTGTGTATTTCTATGATTTCCGTATGTTATGCATGTTCTTAATAAATTCATGTTTAGTAAGAAAGTGAGATTTTATGATTGATTTTTCTCATGTTGTTGTGCATTGAGTAAGAGTTGCCTATATGCTTCATGAGATAAATTGTTGATCATGCTTAGTTGTGCTTTTTGGGAATATATTGCATAAAGGCTCTTTGAGATTTTGTTGAGCATGCTTTTAGTTTGGAGAAGGTAATTCCTCTTATGAATATGAGAAATGTTGAGTTTTCATGCATAATGGGTTGTTAGATGTAGTTCCTACTTCCTTGTGATGCATTGATTATGTTTAAGTTGTAGTTGATGTTTCTTCCTTTGCGTTGTGCATTATTTTGATGTTGCATGCATGATGAGCTGTTAGTCTTGAGTCTTTACTTTCATAAGGTGTCTAGATCTTCATTCGAGGACGAATGTTCCCAAGGGGGAGATATTGTAACACCTCAAAAATTAGTATGCTAAACTAGAGCTTAAACTGAGGGTTAGATTCATGAATATAACTCCCCGTACTTAAAATAGAGGTTTTCGTGTTATAACGTCAAGGTACCACCCTCCCAAGGACTAACTAGGGACCCTTGAGGAAGATCCCTGCAAAAGTTCCCAAAATAGTGACCACGGAAGAACCCACGCCCCGTAGGTGGGGGTTCCGTGGTTGGCCAAAAACCTGCAGTCACCAAACCATGCCCAACCAGTACGGGCCGTGGGTCCAACCACGCCCCATGGTCGGGGTCTCGTCGATGGTAACCTGGAGGCAGTTATAGGGATTAAGTTTAGGGGCTTAAGGGTCTTTTACGATTTTAATTAATATTAAGTGGTGTCGTTTTAGCCTAATTTAGACCACCTATATAAGTATTTTAGACTCCTAAATTAAGTCATTCACCTAATTATTTCTAAAACCCAAAACTATTCCCTAAACTTCATCCTCTCCAAATATTCTCTCTCTAGAACTTCAAGGAAGAAGAAGAAGGAAGTTGGAGCTAGGTTCAAGGAGCAAGTTTTTCTTCTCAAATTCATTGGGTTTCATTGCTAAGGTATGGTAACTCTTCGTTGTTGACACCCAATTTTGAACCTCCACATTATAGATTTATTATCAAGCTTCTTCAATTTCACACGATTTAAAATAATTAGTTTTATAAAATTTCAAAAAAAGAAAAAGTTATTTTATGTAATTTTGTCGCTTTTGGATTTCCAAAATAATATATACGTGTTACATAATTATGTATATAATTAGTATATTTTATGAATATTCGAAAATCGTCTCAAAAATATTTTAGTTTTACTTAAATATTTGGTTAATTAGTTTAGTTATATAATAGTTAATATTTTTTGAAGTAATTTGTTTACAATTAAGTTAATTATTTTATTTTGTTAAGATTGAGAAGCTCGTTAAATAATTAATATTAATTCGTCTTATTTAAATTTTAGTCAAATTCTCTAAATTCAATTCAATTTGACTACATCTAATTCATATGGCCATTTCGTTATTTCTTATATAGCCAATTTTGGATTCTAATCTTACAACCCAAGAATTGACACTTTGGGCCAAAACCAACCCAATTTCAATTCTCCCTTCAAATTTCAGCAGCCCACTCCCTCACACACATTATTAGCCCATTCTTTAAAATACAAAAACCGGCCCAATTCCAATGCAAAGAAAACCATTTCAATTATACGCAACAATACAGAAACCCAACAACGCAATCCAGGCCAGCCAACCCCAACCCTTTTACGCGTCTTTTTCCAGTCGTACAACAACAACCAGACGACCCTTGTACGTATTCTTCACGCGAAGAGCAACCCAGAAACTTCAAGGAAATCGCGAGTAGCAGGAAAATAATAGCTTAGCTTAGAGATAGATGATAAGAATCAGCAAAGTCAACACACAAAAACATTTTGGAAATAGGCTGTGAGATTGTGAAGGTTTGAGGTGATATTCCTTTGGTTTTGTTTTCTCACAGTCTTGTTGGAGTTCTCATAGTCGTAATCCGGTGGTGAAGTCTCGTATCTGTCCCAGTTGAAAAGGTCACAACCTCGCTCGTATCTCGTTTCCTTTAGGTGTCTCGAATGTTCTTATCTTTTAAGTTATGTTTGAATATGAGCTCAATATCGACACTGCTCTCTTTAAATACTAGATTGTGATGTCTTCATTCTATTATGCTCGGAAAGTGTGGTTTCCTATGTTGAATATTTGACTGCTTTTCTATTCTCTGTTTTTTATTTGCTTCACAAAGGTTGGCTGTTCATCTCATCTTCCCTTTGGCCTTACCTTTCTTCCACTATAGATGTGGTTAGTTTTGATATTTTCTTGGTTGTTTGACAACCAAGGCCAGTTGTCAGATTTTTTTTCTTAGTATCGTGTTGCTATTTATTCCATCGTGCATCTTATGAGCTGCTTCTTTTTGCCTTAGGTTTATATGGTTCTATTTTGAATTTTCTGCCATGCTTATGTGTTGATCCTCTAGTTCGTTATTTGCATTTTTGAGAGCATGTGTCTTGATCATTTTACTCTAAAAAGAAGGGGTTAGAGTCAGTAGCAACTTTCTATCAAAGATTGCCGGTATTTGGATTATATCTTTGTTCCAATTTTGAGCCATGACTACTCTTTTCTTGCTTCTATATTTATTATGAAAGCTAAATGGTTTGTCATGTAGTTATTTAGATTTTGACTAAATCCTATCTCTCTACTTGTTCATAATGATCTTTCTTAGAATTCAAAGGTAGCATGTTTGTTTCTTTTAATTTACTTGAGCTACTGTTATAAGTTTAGTTAGTAGCTTAAGTTTATTTTGTTTAGGATCACATTCATCCTTTAGAGTTTTTTTTTATATGTTATTTTGCTATATTAAGATTGAAGCTTAGATGATCTTAATTCCATTTTATGCTAGGTGATCACGAATTTGTCTCTTCTGATAACTTGTTTGTTGATCATTTAAGTCATGACTCCCTATCGAGTCAGATTCCTAAATGGTCACCCAAGTTTAGGGAAATGCCATGAAATATCATTTATGACCAAAATATCATTCAACTATCACTATTTTCCTCCAAATATACTTGACACTTTAAAAGTCTCACTCTCTCCTAATTGACTTGACATGTCATTAAAGTCTTTTTTTAATAATAGACTAATTTGATTCATTAAATCCATTTACCTAAAATAATGATCATATTATTTTAAAACAAATGTATATACTAGTTTATTAAGAATAAATCTTCATACTTATAGAATCTTTTATTATAATTAAACTTTTTATTTTTTTATGTAATGAAGAATAAGTTTTTAAAACGCATTATAATATCATCAATTTTGAATATTTATAAACATATGCATTAAAAAAAATCGATATACAAATCACTCATGAATGTTAACTTACACAATTAATCATTAATTTTATAATGAATCAATAATATTAAATGTCAATTAACTATTACAATAAAATCAATTATGTATTTTGAAATTCATGCTTACAATATTTTTTTCTTGAAAAAAAATAGAAGTGAATAATATTATTACTATATTTTATCCAAAAAATAAATAAATATTAAATATCTCAAAAGTCTCCTTCTATTCTAGTTGATATATCATGTTATTAAATCACCATTTAAAATATAATAGACCTATTTAATTCATCAAACTTATGTCTCTAAAAAAGCAAATATATAAATTACATGAGAATTTATGAAAATTATCAAAAAAATTTAAAAAACTAATTCCTTACATTTTTTTACCAAACAAAATTCAATGAATAAAACTTTGTGTGCAATAATTACTTGATAATTTTCAAAATCCCTAAGTAAGATATTTGAAAATTTTAAGCAATTCTTTTTTCATAAAAGTATTCAAATAAATTTGTAAGGTTGACAAAAAAGTTAGTAAGAAAGAGAAAAATATTATTTGATTTTTTTAAATTTAATTTTTTATTTTTATTCTTTTATTGTTGTATTATATTATATTTTAACTTATCATACAATTAAACACCAATATATATTCTTATCTCATCCCAAGTTCATGAAATACAAGTAATAATTAATTGAATTGCCTATTTTAATTCAATAATGTACATATTATATGAGATTAATATACTGAGTTTGTAACGACCCGAGAGCATCTCCTAGTCGTAACACGGCGTACTCGACCTCTCGGAGGTCTTATACAAGCCCTTAGCATATCATGAACATTAAAGCATATGAAAATAACGGAAAATTAAATTTAAAACTTTTCTTTACAATCGAAGTCTTCATAAAAT
>JAJOOS010018931.1:0-21803 GCA_029582725.1 Solanum chiquidenum | reverse complement strand
ATACATGAGATCAAAATTAGGTGTAATTTATAATTCTAGATACACTCTATCCAAGTGGATTTGCATGTATCTGGAATACATAACAAATCTCTCTCACCTCCCTCACCTCCCTCTCATCTCGCTCTTCACTCTCCTATGTATCTGGCATCCCAAATATATGTGAATCACACCAGTTACTTACACATATACATGTATCTAATGTGATTTGTATGTATCTGTGATACATGACTATCTCACTCACCTCTCTCTCTATTTTAGTGTATCTGGTAGCAAAAATACATGTACCTAGGTGTATCTTCCTCAATATATGATAGAAAACTCTTAATTAGTGGTAATATACGTAACTATTTGATAGTATAGATAGAATTAGTATTTATAGTATGAATGCATGTTTAATAAGGTAGTTTCCTATGTTAAATTTGAACCGTTACACCACACTTCCAATTATAAATGGAAGGTTATACATGCTTAGTCACGTATCACAAAGATCTGAACTAGAGTTTACTTATAACCGAGGGATGGAACATTCTACTAACCCTATATTCTTTTACTTATTTTTTCATTCTAACTTATTTTTCATATATAAAGGTGGACACACGCTTGGAGTATCACATTGCTTTTCATTTGGTAGCCGTATATACAATTTTACTGGTAAAGGTGATATGGACCCAAATATGGACCAAAAATATATAGCCCAATTGAAGACAAAATGTAAGCCCAATGATGTGACCACCACAGTTGAAATGGACCCTGGAAGTTTCAAAACATTTGACACTGATTATTACACTTTGGTTAGCAAAAGAAGAGGCCTTTTTGTATCTGATGCAACACTTCTCACAGATAAACAAACAAAAGCTTATGTTTTGGCACAATTAAGTTCTAGTGGATCAACTTTTTTTGAGGATTTTGGGGTGTCAATGGTGAATATGGGAAAAATTGGAGTCCTTACTGAGAAATCGGGCGAAATTAGAAAAAAATGTGCTTTTATAAACTAAGAGGAATAATTTTGTGAAGTTATTTCTCTATCAAAAAGATTTTAGTCATTTTTGTCGTACCGTTTTCTTTTTCTTTTTTGTTCTAATCAATTCACGAAGAATGTATCTTGTGGTGATAAATGTACCTTTATTGTAATTACTTTGTTGAGCATGTGACTAATAAAAATGTTGCTTCAATTCTATTAGCATGCATGGTTAAAATTGTTATTTTGTACTTTATTCAAGTAGAACAGGTCGAGATCCCTTGACCTTAACGAGTTTATTCATAGGTACTTTTAACAAAATCGAGCTATCCAGCTAATCAATAGAACGATCACAAAGACGGCTAAAAAGTGTTATTTATGAATTTAGTTGTTCGCTCTTTTCAACCTTTTTTAAAATTCAAAGAAAAAGACCGTCTGATGCACTAAAAATAAGAAAAACAAAATCAGAATGTGTGCTAGTGAAACCCAAACAATATTTTTTATTTGTTACATGCTTAGGAATCAAATAAAAACTTACAAGTTACACTATACAATCAGAACTGGAAAAAGATTATTCAATTGAACATAAACAATACGAACATGACTAAAATCTTGCAACAAAAAAAAAAGACCAAATCAAAGTTTTTTCTTAGTTTCTGAAAGCACAATGTTTTCGAATTTCCCCTGCATTCCCAGTAAGGACTCCAATTTGTCCCATTTTCACCATCGATTCGCCAAAATCCTTGAAGAAAGTTGATCCATGTTGATTTAATTGAGATAACACATAATGTTTTGTTTGTGTATCTGTAAGAAGAGCTGCATCAGACGCGAATAACCCTCTTCTTTTGCTAACCATACTGTAATAATCAGTGTCGAAACTCTTGAAACTTCCAGGATCCATTTCAACAATTGTAGTCACATCTGCAGGCTTACATTTGATCTTCAAATGATTAATGTAGTTTTGATCCATGTTTGGATCCATATCACCTTTGCCAGTGAAATTATACAAACGGCTCGAAAAGGAAAAACAATGTGACATTCCAATTGTGTGTCCTCCTATGAAGGAGACGGAAAAAAAGAGTAAGATCGTTGTCCAAGGGTAGTCAGTTGAACAATTATGTATATGAAAATTTGAACATTCTTAGCGAAATTTACCTGACAGAACAACAAGGTCTTTAACATTTAGTCCCAATGCACCAAATGTAGTTTTGAGAGTAGTGAAGTTATCAAAAGGAGTGGGTAGGTTTTTTGAGGCCTCTGAGAGAATTGAGACTCTTCCATCTCTTCTACCTAAGGGGACTGACCATGTTGGTCCATTTATCTGTATTACAAAGAAATATGATATTTTATTTTGATCGAACTGAAAAAGAAAATATGACACATAAATTGAGACAAACAGAGTAATTAGTTACCAGTGAAACAGCGTCACGAGCAGCTAAGGCTAAAACATCAGAGCAAGATACAATGCCAGGGCACTCTTTCTCTAAAGCAGATTTAGCAGCATCTATCACTTGAAATCCTCTTAAACTTTGATTTGGAATTGCATCTTTCTCTGCTTTATTTCCGTTTGTTGAATTTAGTAGCACTGAACCATCACATCCCTACAACAAAAAGGAGAAAAGAAATTAGTGTAAAAAAAAAAACTATATTGATGGTGTATATAGTCTGTGTCTCAATTTATGTGACATTTTTCGTTTATCAAGAGTCAATCTGACTAATTTTCGAGACTAATGCATTTAATAGTGGTGCTTACCCTAACAAAACAATCATGAAAGTGCATTCTCAACAAAGGGGCAGCCAAAGTAGGAGCAATAGAAATGTAGTGTTTTGTTGTTTCTTTAACAATTGCTTCCACATTTGGACATGTTTTCTTGTAGAATCCTACTTCCACACCTTCGCAATTATTAGCAATCAAAAAGAGTTGAAGAATGAGAAATGAAAGAAATTTTAATATTGCCATTATACTATTTTTTTCTCTTAACCAAATCTCTATGTTGTTATTTGCTTGAAGGGATGATTGGTAAACACAAATACATGGCCTTTAAATAGGAAGCAAATTATGAAAACAATTAAATGGACAGAGCTGGCATATAATGGAAAGTTGATTTTATTATTTAGCAGTTGGCGTCTTCTTAACTAAGCAATTTTTAATGTTAGTTCTTCCTAATTATATAATAAGGTTAAGAAGAATATCAACTCTCTATCAAGTCAAAACAAAGTGGACTCGTATTTGGTAGATACAGTTTTATCCTTAAATAAAAGTGTTCTCTCTTTAAAACAGGTAGAGATCCTGGGATCGAATCTTACCACCACGCGCTTAGCCAATGAAAAATATTGTTGTGGATGATCCAAATAAAACCCATTAGTAGTGTGATTAATAATTAATCACAAGTTCTAATAGAAATAATACTCTATTTATCATTTTATTACTTTTGTGACCACTAAACCAACTTACTCTATTAAGTTATTGATGTCAAATGCATTAGGGGAATCTGCAACCCACTCCCTAATTAGTCCCTTGCAAACTAAAATGTAAATTCCCAACTTGGCTTTTTAGTTTTATACACTCACCTCGACTTAGGATGTCAAATGGCAAGAAATGACATACGATATCCTCAAAAGTGTCCTCAATTAAGACCCTACTTTTGAGTTCTGGATTGAGTGGATTAAAAGTCAAATTCTGAGTTTGGTGTCGATGTTGGGTCCCGAATCAGGGGTTGGGATGGGGTAATTTCAAGTCGGGTGTCGGAGTCAGATTTTGGGTTGAGAGTCAAGGTCATGTCTCATGTCAGGTGTCGGGTTTGAGCTCTAAATTGATCGTCGAGGTTAGATGTGGAAGTCAAATCCCATTTCAAAAGTTGGGCCCCAGATTAGGTGTCGGGGTTAGTCCCGATTTGAAATTGAGTCATGATTTTGGTGTATTTGTTGGATCAGGCTTCAGAAATCAAAATTCAAGTATCGATGTCGAGGTTGGATCAAAGTTCGACAGTCGAGTCCCAGATCAAAAGTCAGGTCTTGATTTGGATGTCAGGAACTAGGATGGGAGTGAGGTTTGGGTCTCGAGTCAGGGTTGGGTCCCGATTTGGAAGTCAAGACCAGATTTGGAAGTCGGAGTCGGGTTCTCATGTCGGATCCTGATTCAAAAGTTTGAACGAGTCAGATATTGGGGTTGGGATTCGAGGTCGGGTCTCGAGTCAAGGTAGGGATCGGGTATTGGGTTAGGGTAGGGTTGAGGTCTCGAGTCGGGGTTAAGGTTGGGTCTTAGGTCTTAGGTCTCGAGTTTAGGTCGGGGTCAGGGTCTCGGATCCAGGTCAGGTCAAGTCTCAGATTAGGGTCAGGATCAGGATCGGGTCTCGAGTTGAGGTTGGGGTCAAGTCTCGGGTCGGGGTTGGGTCTCGGGTTAGGAAAATACTATTTTCCTAAAAAAAATATTTTTCACTCTCTAGTCTCTAGCCAAAAATAAAAGATGTTTTCTAAGAAATGTTTTTCATTCACCAATCATACACTAGAAAATATTTTCCATTCATCAACCAAACATGAGAAAATAGGTTAGAAATCAACTTATTTGTCAAGAAAACATTTTCTACATATTTTCCTTCCTACCGAACCCATAATGTTAATTCGGTTTGCGGTTTTATTTTGCAGATGAAGGCTATGGTATTTTAGGAAATATGTATAGAAGATCTCACTTCAGCAATGTTTTGTTCTTCTAGGTACAAAGTCCTAAGTTGTAAATAATGATGGTGTAGAATTTAAAGATTTGAATGTAAACAACTCGTATAAACTTTTGACGACAATATTTTGACTATGTAAATTGTTTAAGCCACTATTTTACTTTCATCAATTTCTCTAATATACTAGTCTATTAGATTAGTTGTGCGATGAATCACAGTTGAAAAGAGGCTTTATGCTCATATTCCATTGCAACCATAAAAAATTGTATCGTATCAACGATTTTTCTAAAATCACGAAAAGAAAACAGGCTTTTAGTCCTTACCAAAAAAGCCCGAAAAAAACCAAGGTTGAAAACCTCCGATTATTAATGATTTGGTTTGATTTGGTTTACATATTTGTAACCCGATACAAATGCTTTGATTTGATATTTAAAAAATCCGAGCTAACCCGGTGATGTACACCTCTAATGTGCATGAATGCTTAGTAAAGCTAAAGGACATTTTTATTAAATACATGCTTAGCCAAACAAATTTACAACATATACAATAAAGGTTTCCCGACCATAGTACATTAATTAATAAGAACAGAAAAAAACAAATTATTCATTCCCTTCAACATAACAATTCAAAAATTATTAAAATTTTGCAACAAAAAAAAATAGCTTATCAAAGTTTCTCTTAGTTTCTGAAAGCACAATGTTTTCGAATTTCCCCTGCATTCCCAGTAAGGACTCCAATTTGTCCCATTTTCACCATCGATTCGCCAAAATCCTTGAAGAAAGTTGATCCATGTTGATTTAATTGAGATAACACATAATGTTTTGTTTGTGTATCTGTAAGAAGAGCTGCATCAGACGCGAATAACCCTCTTCTTTTGCTAACCATACTGTAATAATCAGTATCGAAACTCTTGAAACTTCCAGGATCCATTTCAACAATTGTAGTCACATCTCCAGGCTTACATTTGATCTTCAAATGATTAATGTAGTTTTGGTCCATGTTTGGGTCCATGTCACCTTTGCCAGTGAAATTATACAAACGGCTCGAAAAGGAAAAACAATGTGACATCCCAATTGTGTGTCCTCCTATGAAGGAGACGGGAAAAAAAGAGTAAGATTGTCGTCTAAGGGTAGTCAGTTGAACAAATATGTAAATGAAAATTTGAACACTCTTAATGAAATTTTACCTGATAGAACAACAAGGTCTTTAACATTTAGTCCCAATGCACCAAATGTAGTTTTGAGAGTAGTGAAGTTATCAAAAGGAGTTGGTAGGTTTTTTGAGGCCTCTGAGAGAATTGAGACTCTTCCATCTCTTCTACCTAAGGGGACTGACCATGTTGGTCCATTTATCTGTATTACAACGAAATATGATATTTTATTTTGATCGGATTAAAAAAATAAAAATATGACACATAAATTGAGACAAACAGAGTAATTAGTTACCAGTGAAACAGCGTCACGAGCAGCTAAGGCTAAAACATCAGAGCAAGATACAATGCCAGGGCACTCTTTCTCTAGAGCAGATTTAGCAGCATCTATCACTTGAAATCCTCTTAAACTTTGATTTGGAATTGCATCTTTCTCTGCTTTATTTCCTTTTGTTGAATTTAGTAGCACTGAACCATCACATCCCTACAAAAAAAATGTAAAAATAAAATAAATATATTGACGGTGTATGTACTCCATCTGTCTCAATTTATATGACATTTTTTGTTTATCAAGAGTCAATTTGACTAATCTTCGAGACTAATGCATTAAATGGTGGTGCTTACCCTAACAAAACAGTCATGAAAGTGCATTCTTAACAAAGGGGCAGCCAAAGTAGGAGCAATAGATATGTAGTGCTTTGTTGTTTCTTTGACAATTGCTTCCACATTTGGACATGTTTGCTTGTAGAATCCTACTTCCACACCTTCACAATTATTAGCAATCAAAAAGAGTTGAAGAATGAGAAATGAAATAAATTTTAATGTTGCCATTAATATTTAATTTCTCTTTTCTCAACTAAATGTTTATGTTGTTATTTGTTTGAAAGGGATGATTTGAGAACAAAAATCCATGGCCTTTAAATAGGAATTAAGTAGATGGTGATGCATTTGAATTCTTTGATTTGTTTGAAGGGTAGATATGACATATAATTGAAAGTTGATTTTATTATTTAGTAGTTAGCACCTTCTTCACTAAGCAATTTTTAATGTTCTTGTTAACAATATAAAAATAAGATTAAGAGGAATATCGATTAGTAATGTTGAGATTAGTTATATTTGATTAGTTATGTTACGTTGTGCTTATGATTTGGTGTATTAAGGAAAGTTCTATCTTTAACCATGTTTATTCATGTAGTGATACTCTGTATATCATTTTATTACTTTGGGATCGCGTATACCAAACCGAACTTACTAATATTAAATTGAAAATTAATTTGGTATCGGTAGTGTTGATTTTTTTTCCCTCTAAGTTAATTGATGTCAAATGCATTAGGGGAATCTGCAACCCACTCCCTTATTTTTCTCCTGCAAACTAAAAATATCCGTCGGTTAAGTGTATATCATTGCTTTTATACACTCTTCAATACTTAATTAGGCTATGGTTGGATATTTATAATATTCCAAATTTTCGTTATATTAGAATCTCACATCGGTTAAGTGTGAGTTGTACTTTTCTTATATGATTTCGGAAAATCCTTCTCACTCGAGCTTATTTATAGGGAAATTTAGTCTTAATGTTTCAAAATGGTATTCAAGCTGACTTCAACTGTCTAATTTTGAGCGTGTCAGAATCATGCATGCATCGATCGGTTATGTCGTATATGAATTGTACGTCTACTATTATATATATAGTAGTCATAAGGAAGTACAACTAGTATGAGTTAAAAAGTTGGAATGATAAGATAATGACTAACTAATATAGATGAAGTCAACAATACATTGAAATACAAATTAAATATATTTGAAAATAAAAGAATAAGTAGTTTAGGTACATTAGTGTATATGGAATCATGGATAGAGTTGAGAGTTGGTATGTATGTAAACTAGTTCTTTAGTTGTTAAGAGTAGCAATGTAGAATAATGCATGTTATGATGCCTAAAATAAGTGTTTTTTTTATAAAAAAAAGTTTGGTGAGCAAAGCATCTTAGTTAGCGTAGTTCAGGGAAGGGGCGCACCCCAAGGAGTGTGATTAGATAACAATGGCTCCACAGGTTGAATCTGTGACCTATAGTTCAGACAAAGATAATTTTACCGTTACTCCAAGACTCTCTTTCAATGGCTAAAATAAGTAACACAATTAAATAAGTAACAATGAAAAATCGACGGATAGAATCAATCCAAAAAAACCAGGGAATATCGATGAATGTTCATCGGGTTTTTTTCGCATAAATATGCGTGAAAATTATAATTTTTTTTAAAGAAAACCAACAGAGCCTCGATTTTTTTAGGGAATATAATCCATCGAGTTTTGAAGTGCGAAATAGCAATTGTAGGGTATACATAAAAACGAAAAAAATATTTTATCAAAAAACATATATGATCGAGTGATATATAAAATTTTCTAAAATCATAGAAAGTACCTGAATTCGATTCAAGTAGCTACATTATTTATGTGAATTTAAAAAAAAAAACCAACTTCCTTAATTTTAACCGATCCTGTCCGAGTGTCCGTCTAAATAATTCAAGGCATCAAAATCTGATGAGTGTATATAACTTAAGCAAACATTAATATATAAATAAATTACCTCTTTACTAGCTACGCACTTGATATAGTTGATAGAGAGAGTATCGAATCTTCTGTTAAAACAATTTAATTAATAAATCAACCACATAACAATACTAGTCCCTCTTGCATTTTCTAAAGGATATTTAGACCGCAAACAAAGAGAATTCATCTATTTCATGAGGATTTCGATGACAAATAATATGAGTTATAATTTTTACAAATTCACTTTCGCTAATTAAAAAAATTCATAAGTCTCCTAAATTGATATTTTCACGATCGAAATACTACATTATATATTAGCAAAGAGAACTAACATTAAAAAAAAGTTCTTATCTTAGAAGGTGCTAACTACTAAATATTTAAAATCAACTCTCCATTACTAGCTCTACCATTTTAATAAATCAAAGGATTGATATCCTAACTTGTTTCCTATTTAAAGAGCATGCATTTGTGTGTCCAAATCATCAATCACTTCAAGATTTTAATTTTCTCCACAAAAATAATATAATGGCAACATTAAAATTTCTTTCATTTCTCATTCTTCAACTTTTTTTGATTGTTAATAATTGTGAAGGTGTGGAAGTAGGATTCTATAAGAAAACATGTCCAAATGTGGAAGCAATTGTTAAAGAAACAACAAAGCACTACATATCTATTGCTCCTACTTTGGCTGCCCCTTTGTTAAGAATGCACTTTCATGATTGTTTTGTTAGGGTAAGTAACACCATTTAATGCATTAGTCTCGAAGATTAGTCTGACTGACTCTTGATAAGCGAAAAATGTCACATAAATTGAGACAGATGGAGTACATATATAGTTTGTTTGTTGTTTACACTATTTATTTTTGTAGGGATGTGATGGTTCAGTGCTACTAAATTCAACAAAAGGAAATAAAGCAGAGAAAGATGCAATTCCAAATCAAAGCCTAAGAGGATTTCAAGTGATAGATGCTGCTAAATCTGCTTTAGAGAAAGAGTGTCCTGGCATTGTATCTTGCTCTGATATTTTAGCCTTAGCCGCTCGTGATGCTGTTTCACTGGTAACTAATTACTCTGTTTGTCTCAATTTATGTGTCATATTTTTATTTTTTTAATCCGATCAAAATAAAATATCATATTTCGTTGTAATACAGATAAATGGACCAACATGGTCAGTCCCCTTAGGTAGAAGAGATGGAAGAGTCTCAATTCTTTCAGATGCCTCAAAAAACCTACCAACTCCTTTTGATAACTTCACTACTCTCAAAACTACATTTGGTGCCTTGGGACTAAATGTTAAAGACCTTGTTGTTTTATCAGGTAAATTTCGTTACAAGTGTTCAAATTTTCATATACATATTTGTTCAACTGACCACCCTTTGGACGACAATCTTACTCATTTTTTCCCCTCTCCTTCATAGGAGGACACACAATTGGGATGTCACATTGTTTTTCCTTTTCGAGCCGTTTGTATAATTTCACTGGCAAAGGTGACATGGATCCAAACATGGACCAAAACTACATTAATCATTTGAAGATCAAATGTAAGCCTGGAGATGGAACCACAATTGTTGAAATGGATCCTGGAAGTTTCAAGAGTTTCGACACTGATTATTACAGTATGGTTAGCAAAAGAAGAGGGTTATTCGCGTCTGATGCAGCTCTTCTTACAGATACACAAACAAAACATTATGTGTTATCTCAATTAAATCCACATGGATCAACTTTCTTCAAGGATTTTGGCGAATCGATGGTGAAAATGGGACAAATTGGAGTCCTTACTGGGAATGCAGGGGAAATTCGAAAACATTGTGCTTTCAGAAACTAGGAGAAACTTTGATAAGCTATTTTTTTTTTCTTGCAAGATCGATTTTAATAATTTTTGAATTGTTATGTTGAAGGGAATGAATAATTTGTTTTTTTCTGTTCTTATTAGTTAGTTGGTGGAACTAATTATGTCCTATGGTGGGGAAACCTTTATGTATATGTTGTAAATCATGTAATTAATAAAATTGTTTGTTTTGCTTTACTAAGCATGGATGCACATGATTAGAATTGTCTCTCTTTTAACATCATGTATTCCACAACCCTTAATTTTTCCATCAAATCTCGAACGATAAATGGAAATAAAACTTGTATCCTTAAGATCTTTCAAATTGCAAAATATAGAAAGCATGGTTTTTGGTGGTGATGCAAGTAATAGTAACTCAATGCCAACACTTTCATGCATTTGAGCATCAACATCTGTTCTTACTGTTGTACCATGTATCTCTTGCTTGCCTTTTAGAATATTTTGCAGTCAATCTTCTAGCTTAGAGAAGAACCCAGGATTTGAAGACTTCGGTGCACCAATATTATCTTAGGGCTTAGCTCAAAATTAAGCTTAAAATAAACTTAAAATAAAAACACTCTAGCCAGATTTGAACCCAGATCTCAAGTGGATCATTTAGATTGTACCAACAACTCAATGAAACTCCTATACTCTTCATGGGTGCACTGTTAATTATATCATAATTTCTGTAAGTTTCTCAAAATAGATAAACATGTATACACATGATTTTTTTCAAAGTTAACAGGTGTACGTGCACCCCCACCTAGAGGGGTGGGTCCACCTCTGTAATCTAGCTGATCATTAGGTTCATCAAAGACGCTGCAACTTGCTTTTCCTACTTTTATTAGAGAACTCATTTTCCTTATTTTCAAGGAGTTTGTCTTTCCTAAAGAAAAAAAATCAATTTTTTTTACCAAAACGGCAAATTAAGTATTGAAGCGTAGAGGTTATAGGGGTCGCAAAATCAGCCATAAAATCATAATCCACACAACCATATAGGTTTGGGCGTGTTAATAACCTGCTTATTTTATTAACTCAACATGAGGAACAACAGACATAGATATATGTTCACCTAAAGCAAACATTTTAGTTTGCAGATTCCCCTAATGCATTTGACATTAATAAATTAATATAGTAAGTTTGGTTTAGTGGCCACAAAAGTAATAAAATGATAAATAGAGTACTATTTCTACATGAACTTGTGATTAATTATTAATTACACTACTAATGGGTTTTATTTGAAGCATCCACAACAAAAGATTTTTTTTATTGGCTAAGCAAATGCTGGTAAGATTCGATCATAGGATCTCTACCTGCTTTAAAAAAAGAATACTTTTATTTAAGGATAAGCCAGTTTCTACCAAATACGACTCCACTCTGTTTTGACTTAATAGAGAGTTGATATTCCTCTTAACCTGATCTTTATATAATTAGAAAGAACTAACATTAAAAATTGCTTAGTTAAGAAGGTGCTAACTGCTAAATAATAAAATCAACTTTCCATTATATGCCAGCTCTGTCCATTTAATTGTTTTCATAATCTGCTTCCTATTTAAAGGCTATGTATTTGTGTTTACCAATCATCCCTTCAAGCAAATAACAACATAGAGATTTGGTTAAGAGAAAGACTAATATAATGGCAACATTAAAATTTCTTTCATTTCTCATTCTTCAACTCTTTTTGATTGCTAATAATTGTGAAGGTGTGGAAGTAGGATTCTACAAGAAAACATGTCCAAATGTGGAAGCAATTGTCAAAGAAACAACAAAGCACTACATATCTATTGCTCCTACTTTGGCTGCCCCTTTGTTGAGAATGCACTTTCATGATTGTTTTGTTAGGGTAAGCACCACCATTTAATGCATTAGTCTCGAAGATTAGTCGGATTGACTCTTGATAAACGAAAAATGTCACATAAATTGAGACAGATGGAGTACATATATAGTTTGTTTGTTGTTTACACTATTTATTTTTGTAGGGATGTGATGGTTCAGTGCTACTAAATTCAACAAAAGGAAATAAAGCAGAGAAAGATGCAATTCCAAATCAAAGCCTAAGAGGATTTCAAGTAATAGATGCTGCTAAATCTGCTTTAGAGAAAGAGTGTCCTGGCATTGTATCTTGCTCTGATATCTTAGCCTTAGCTGCTCGTGATGCTGTTTCACTGGTAACTAATTACTCTGTTTGTCTCAATTTATGTGTCATCTTTTCTTTATTAGTCCGATCAAAATAAAATGTCATATGTCGTTTTAATACAGATAAATGGACCAATATGGTCAGTCCCCTTAGGAAGAAGAGATGGAAGAGTCTCAATTCTCTCAGAGGCCTCAAAAAACCTACCAACTCCTTTTGATAACTTCACTACTCTCAAAACTACATTTGGTGCATTGGGACTAAATGTTAAAGACCTTGTTGTTCTATCAGGTAAATTTCGTTACAAGTGTTCAAGTTTTCATATACATATTTGTTCAACTGACCACCCTTGGACGACAATCTTACTCTTTTTTTTCCCCTCTCCTTCATAGGAGGACACACAATAGGGATGTCACATTGTTTTTCCTTTTCGAGCCGTTTGTATAATTTCAGTGGCAAAGGTGACATGGATCCAAACATGGATCAAAACTACATTAATCATTTGAAGATCAAATGTAAGCCTGCAGATGTGACCACAATTGTTGAAATGGATCCTGGAAGTTTCAAGAGTTTCGATACTGATTATTACAGTATGGTTAGCAAAAGAAGAGGGTTATTCGCGTCTGATGCAGCTCTTCTTACAGATACACAAACAAAACATTATGTGTTATCTCAATTAAATCAACATGGATCAACTTTCTTCAAGGATTTTGGTGAATCAATGGTGAAAATGGGACAAATTGGAGTCCTTACTGGAAAAGCAGGGGAAATTCGAAAACATTGTGCATTCAGAAATTAAAATGAACTTTGAAAAGCTTTTTTTTCATGCAAGTTTCAGTAATTTTTGAATTGTTATGTTTAAGGGGATTGTATCACTGTGGTGAGTAATTTGTTTTTTCTGTTCTGATTATTATGGTGGGGAAACCTTTATTGTATATGTTGTAAATTTGTTTCCTTAAAGCATGGAAGTAATAAAAAAAAAAGTCCTTTTGAGACAACTTCTATTAACACACAAGTAAATATATGCAAATCAAACTCCAATGCACTCTACCAAATGATCTCTAAACGATATGGGTGAGAAAAAGACATTATTAAGCAAATAGACGCCTCTCACGATTATGAATATGTGACCACACCAATCTTTCATAGAAAGGTGAATATGTTGATATTATCCAACACCTGTTGGTGAAACGTGTAATTCTTGAAAATTGAACCCATGGCCTCGACTTAAATTTGATACCACTTCAAGTGTTCATCATTTGCCTAAAGCAAAATTAATCGGACTGGTATAGTATACCAAATGCCAAATGGTTCTAAAAGAAAAAAGATACAATAGCTGAATTAGTCAAATGAAATACCTTCCGTTAACCCCCCTAGCTCCGCAAAATTTGTTAAATATTCAAAAAATCATTTTGTACGTTTTTTAGCAGGCAAATGAAGGAATGCAAATACTTAAAAACTTCTTTTCAATTTATGTTATCAACATTCTGCCATATTTAACAAACCGCATCCAATTGTTTAGAGTTTAGATATTCTATTTGAAGTGTGCACAGGAAAATTTGCAAAATGACAATTCCCTTTTCTCTGTGTACCGACCCCCTTCAAATGCACAAGAGAAGTAGTAACAGTTCATGGCCCTCAAATGTTGAAAGTCATAAGAGAGATAGCCTTTGATGATGTTCATATTCAACACGCTACCGACAGTTGGATCTAAAAACCTCTGATGATTATTTCTTGCTTGAAACGTAAATGCCAGATATTATGGCGACTCCTGCAACTGCAACTCCAAGGGTTGTCACAATCTTCGCAACAGAAATGAGAGGTTTGGGTGATGGAATTAATAGTAGTTCCTTAACCTGTGGTAGATAAGAAGTACACAATAGCCTCTCAATAATTTTATGGGTAGGAAGCTCAAATTGAGTCTTGCACTATGTGAACACGAAAAATTAATCAAGCTCTGTTTTCATATATTTCGCGATGCACAACAGATCCAAGTCTTACTGAAATTATCAACAAGAAGAAATGTCTATTACCTCAATAGGTTGCTTCCAGTTCTTCTTGATTCCTGGAAGGTGACCCTTGCCAACAACTGCGACAACAGAGCTGTGTTCACGGGCAACTTTTAGTAACATTGATGACATAAACCTGCATAGAGAGAGGGGACGAGACAGGAAGAATGACGTTACTACTAGTCTGCTTGATTAGACAAATGAAACAATTTGTTCCAAGCACTAACATAGGACTTTCAAATCATTGGTAATTACAATACTATAGCTGAATTAGTCAAAGACTGATGACATTTAAGCTAAAGCTTATAAAAGCAAGAAACAACTTTTTTCTTTAGTCCAACCAAACAATCACAAACTAGTACATCAATGGCTTTTTTCTTGGCACTACCCCCTTTATTTTTCTGTTGGGTGGGGGGTGTTAAAGTCTGTTACCGCCATAAGATATTGAAATTCATTTCAGTCTAAGGGAGTACTATAGTAACACTGGCTTTATTTCCGGGAAAACTAGAAGCAAACAAAGGAAGTGATAAGCAATAATGCTCTGTGGAGACTAGAAGTGAACAAAGGAAGTGACAGGCAGTGAAACACGGAGATTCCTTGAGAAACATTCATTAATCCTTCACCTAAAGGAACACAACAGTGAGATAGAGCAACACTCTCGTGCTCTAGACCTTACAGACATATATGAGTCCCTTACTCATATTATTTGAGATTACATGAGTACATGAAAAAGACATTGTCCCAGTCCAACAGCCTATAATCAAAAGTTATATCAACCCACACTAAGAAAGAATACCTAAAGATATAGAAGTAACTAATCAGAGCATTCTCAATGTTTTGATTTGGAATGACTTGTCATACAAAAGCCATCTAATTCTAAAATCTTTACGAATGCCAGCAAACACCTTTCCTCACCTTAAATACACAAAACAAAACCATAGAACAAGCAGGGAGCAAAACAAACTGGTATCAAACCAACAGACCTCGCATGGGGCAAGGAGGAGGTTTCTTGTGTGTGTGTGTGTGTTTGGGGGGAGGGGATAGTATGCAAGTGAGAGGACTAACTGATCTCGCTCATGAACTAGGGTATCCATAAGAGTAGGGAACTGCTTGCTCATTTCTTGAATCACAAGCGTCAACATGTCAACATCATCCATATCCTTCAACTGCCCAACAAAAATAGTTTCACATAAGTAACATAAGATATTCTTCTTCATAAATGAAATTACTATATGCAGAGAGGTACAATACTATAAAATCTTATGCAACAAACCTACCATTTTGACGAGATCTTCAGGCTTCGGTAAAAAAACTGCTTGGAACAATAGAGAGTACACCAATTTTGTCTTGTGCCAAAGTGGCATTTTTGCCCATGTTCTTCGTAATGTCACCTGTTCATAATACAAGATACAACAATTCATTATACTAAAAAACAAACGAAAAACCAAAGATACCAAGCAAAGCAGCAGTGAATATGCAATTTTTTTTTCTTTTCTTCATGTGGAATCTGCTACCTAAGAAAGTGTAATTGTAAGCTGATAAATCATGCATAAGAAACCCTATATGTTTATAGAGATGTGCTCCAGCCTCCATGAAAGTGGTACTCTAGTGCATTAGAAAAAAATAGATAGAGAATAGAGAGAAAGAGAGAGAGAGGATCAGTGCAGCAGTATCAGGAGGAACTTTGATTTATTTTGCTGATCCATCTGTGGGATTATACTGGCATGTTCTTGTTGTTGTTTGCTGATTCATCTGGAATGAAATGAAATTCTAGAACATCAAACACATTTGTTCTCTAATAGCCCTTATCCAGTAAGCAGAGTAAACTATTCACTAACACAGATGATTCATGTTTTCTAGTAATTATCTCAGGGAAGGGAGAGAAGAGAGAGAGACGAAGAGGAATGCTTCATACTTATCAACTCTGATGTTTGCGGGACACAACAGGACAGCGATCTCAATTTTTCCAAGATCACTAGGGACATGTGGTGATGTAAAAACATTATCCAGTTAAAGCAGGGATGCACATGATCAATTTTGAGACACAGAAGCAAACAGACCAATTAATAACAGAATGAGTGAAAATGTCTTACTTGCACGGGACGGTCACCAAGAATCACTTTACCACCGTACTTCATTGCTTCTTCATATGCCACACGAAACTCCGCCCCGGGAAAAACCTCAAGCTTGATAGCAACCTAAAACGCAACGTAGATTCAATGAGTGATCAGCATTCCACAGCACTAATGTTAAGGAGTAACATA
This sequence comes from Solanum chiquidenum, assembly GCA_029582725.1. Classification (NCBI taxonomy): domain Eukaryota; kingdom Viridiplantae; phylum Streptophyta; class Magnoliopsida; order Solanales; family Solanaceae; genus Solanum; species Solanum chiquidenum. The sequence continues at coordinate 5,238 of JAJOOS010018931.1, read as the reverse complement.
TCACTTCCGAACTGTAAGGACAACTTTTGAGATTATGATCATGCCTTGGCAAGAAACCAGCTGTAGAGTATCCCAAACGGATTTTGATTTTTCTTCCACATCTCTACCATTTCTCCCATTGTTGGTACCTGGCCATATCAGAGTCGGGTATGTTAGATATTAAACCTAAAGAGGAGAAAATGGATCCACCATTACATCTTTCATCAAAACAAAATTCAAAACTAAATGATACGAACACCAGCAAATGAAAATACTCAAATTGAATGATAAATCAATCAAGGACAGAATATCAGAATATACTTATCTGATTCTATAACATAGAAAGAAAAAAATAGGTGTAATTAATATGTTCGCTTAGAAAATAAAGACATTAATACCATGATGCCAAAAAAACATATGCACAAAAGAAAGAGAGAGAGAGAGAGAATACAGTTCTCTGGTATAACCTATATCAAAAGGTCATTTCACTTTTCATCTATGTCCATGACCGAGTTGACATATATTAACATACACATCAGATACACCCTTGATTGAATCTGGAGTTTTCTCATGGCCAGTCCACTGGAACATGTTAATCTCTTGATATGCCTTAGTAATTTTAATTTAAGAGTTCCAATAAATGAATCCGAATTGTAAAACGTAAAGGTAAGAGAAGAGTGGTGACTTAACATCTGCATACAAAATACTAAAGTGAGACAATCACAAAGGACACCAGACACAAACAGATGATATCTACATATGTATGCATGTGCTTCAAATTTGATGAATCCATAGAAGTTTACAATAATGACAGGACAATAAGGAGCATGCCTCCTCACTGCTGAAAGTTCCTCTTCTGTTGAGGGGTTGGGGAGAGAGGAGACATCTAATGTAGTTGTCTTCCTTATGTAGGATGCAAAACTCAAGATAGTAAAATAAGTACACACAGTGCAAAAAACACCAGCCAAAATAAGCTCAAGCCTGACCAAATGGAACCCAAAAGCCAATCCTGCAAAATTTGATTCCAATTATCAAGCAATTATAAGAGAAAAACCTGGAGATTCATATAGCTTGAAATTCAATCTAATTAACGAGTTCCCAAAGTTCAATACCCAAAAGAATGTCAAACCTCTGTCATCCAAGGAATTCAAGCAGACATTATTAAAAACCTTAATTTGTTTGGAACAGTGTTGTGAAAGGTGATCGCCTCTCGCTGTTAGCGACCCTCTTCATCGCCTATTAGCTTTGTGGTGAGGCGACCTTCAAAAGGCGATGTCATGGCGACAATAGCGAGAAAGGCTCAAAGGCATCACCTTTTGTATTTTCTTTAAAAATAGGCGACAAGTTTAGGGATTTAAAAGTTAAAAGGTAATTTTAGGGGTTCCTTTCCAAATTTTCCCAGTTGCACTCTTAAACTGCGACTCCAACCAGTCGACTTGACTAGACTTTCCGGCGACCCCAAAGTCCAACCAATACGTATTTCTTTTTCTTTTCTTCTCCAAATTTCTTCTTCCTTTGTTTCTTTTTCCTTCTGCTTCTTCATACTTTAAAGTTACTTCTACCACTGTTTTTCTCCTCAATGATTTGACTTTTGTTCTGTTTTTTTCACATTCAAGTTCTAGACTTTTAGTATGTACTATCTATTTAAAGTTTTTAAATTGAAATATTTGCTAATATGTTAGTGCTATTGAGATTTTGATTATTTATATATGCAATTAAATATTTTAATTTTTTGGTATTAATTGGCGCCACTTCAAAAAGGCGAGCCAGACCCTTGTCGCCTTTCGCCGTCCAAAACACTGGTTCGGAAAAACTAAAACTAGGCTAGGAAAACCATAACTTCCTATCCTAGCTATGAATCTGATCAGCCATTATCAGTAACCTCATGTTTCTCCAAAGAAGAAAAACAAAACTAGATTAGAGGACCTACAACTCTCCATGTAAACTGCATGGATCATCAGTGGTGAATCCAAGAAACACCACATTTTGTCCTACCACAACCATGGGAATGCTTCAAAGTACCTTATTTTAAATTAGAGGATAAATCACATTTTTTATCCCTCTGACATATACCTCACGCTCTCGTTGCACATTATTAGTTTCAACTATTAGTTTTTAGCAAACAAATCCTTCTTTTAATTTTTTTCATTATAAAATAAGAGGAAAAGAAATATTTCAAGCTAAAGTACACTCCGTCCTTTCCCACCTGCAGTCTACCATCTCCAGTCACCCCTTCACCTCCCAAAGATGAGGGAAGGAGGAGAAGGAAGAGCATAGGAATAATCTCCTATTATAAGGTTGCATGAAAGCACCAAAGAAGCAACAAGGATGAGAAATCAAATCATAAGCCTCCATTACAACATTGAAAGAATACATACAGGGGCAGAGGCACGTGAATCCAAGGGGTGTCATCCGACACTGCTTGGTCAGGAAATTTTTAAATTTGTATATATATATTATGATGCAAAAGCAAGTATGGAGTAAATACTAAAGAGATGACACTGCTTGACAGAACACCTTCAGTAGCTTACTGGTAAGAAGCTTCAATGTTTTACTTGAGGTTACGTGTTCGACCCTTGGCTTGAACCCTCAACCCCATGCTTAAAATGGAGAAACTAATACAATTAGCCAACTTCATTGAATTTAAAAATCTGCGCACATAGTATTTAAGTGCAAGTTTGACTAGCAATCAATAAATGCTTTAATATTGTTGTGAAATTAGATTACTCGAACAACTTAAAATTCTAAGTTTGAAAAAATTGTTCATTTATTTGAGATCCACTTGAGCTTCTAGCTGGTTTTCTAAACTTTCTTTCAACCTCTCTCGTTTGAGAAGAAAAGGCGGATTCTTTCATACTCGTATACCAAGAAACAATTGAAAAAAAGTTTACATTTTACAATTTGTAATATTTGGAGATTACAGTTGCTTTGCAGTTTTTGAAGATTAAATGTGTTGCGTGCTGCTCTTTTAATTGTAAGTTCTTTTTATATCCCTTTTTTAGTTGGCATTTGTAGAAAACATTTATCAATTTTTTTTTGGGGGGATTGGATTCTATATAATTAAATTCATCTACGGTTCATTTGAATTTATATTTTACTTCGTAATGTAACTGGAACTTAGTTTTCTAAAATATGACGTCACTGTAGTATTCATTTTTTCACTTCTTTAATGTCGACACTGCTTGCGAGAAATACTGCATACGCCATTGAATACATATGTACATCAACTCTGAAACTTGATCCTTTTTCCTCAAAGGACTCCTTATACCAGTTAGGAAACAATTCTATACTTGTATTTAAACAATAGTTGCCAAAATGCTGGATATTCTCCTAAACAAAAAAACTATCTGTTTCCAATGCTCTCTGCAAACGGCATGAATTATGGAGTGATAAAAGAGAGCCTACCAATAGAAAGACTGACCTTTAAATTCTGAGGTGTAAGTATACCAACCCGACCTGAGCATAACTCCAAGAAGACAACCTATCATCAACAATCCAGTATTAATCAGACCGACATTCAACACATAAAAAAGAGAAAAATATGGCATGCACCACAGGCGATTGTTAGAAGTACGACCTCTGGTTTCAAGAAATTGATTACTGCTTCAACTTCTTGGCAGGATTCCTGTAACCATGCATAGTAAAGTTAAGATGATTATACACCCTTTATAACTCAATCTGTATTACATCATCAGTTTCTTTAATATGAACAACTAACTGGATTAAAGGTCAATATTTATATATATAGGTCATATATAAAGTTTCAAACTTTATCAATCTAAGCAAGATAATGAGAAAATAAGAAAGACAAGGTATGAAAATAAAGAAAGTACATATTCATACAAGCTTAGTTTATATGACGAGGCATGGGAATTGGGAACTATTGCCTTATGTCACGTCTTCTACTGTTATTTAACTTCTTAACTTCAAGAAGTGTCCATCCTATTCGTCACCAGCTGATGTTGAGTCAAATACAAGACTAAACAATATCTCATCAACAATGCTCATAAGATATCTAATAATAATCCTATGTTGTTAGAGCATCATTTCAGCAAACTGTTATTGATGATCTACTAATTCCATCTCTGCTACTGGGAGGCTGGATTATACTAAAATTAAATACTAATCTTAAGGAGCCTTATGCATAAAAAGTACTTCAACTGTGAATACTAAAATGCAATTAAAGAACAGTAAATTTACCGAAGAAACGTGAGCAGTGCCAACAACATACACATCGCAAATGCCTCCATTGGCAGAAGAATCACAAGTTAGCATCATTACACTCCTCGACAATTCCTCCGGCAAAACCTTCCTTCCATATCCTTCTCCTTCATCTTCCACATTCGCCGAAATTACCTCTTCGATTCCTTGCTCCTCCACAACACTCGCTTCCGAGCCTTCCGAATTCAAATTAGCAACTTCTCCATCAACGTGAACAAAATCCTCCACCACCGACGCCGTCATCGGACTAGAACTCATCTCCACCGGCATACGCCTCCCGGTGACCGCCGAGTAGGAGGAGGAAGATTTGCACTTCACGCAGATCGATGAAAACGTAGGACTTACGACGGGATATTTAACGGGGAGAGATTTGACCGGGAAATGACGACGGTGCGGTGAGCCGGTGAATGAGTTGAACCGGTTCGACTCGGCCGAGTTGAAAAAGGTGAGTTGGCGAGTCAATCGACGGAGCATGAAGATTTTAAGATGTAACCGTTTTTATTTTACTGTTTTTATATACCTTGCTTTGGACACAGAAGATCATGACACGTGGCAAAATGGTGTGACTTTAATTGTTTGCTTTCTCATATATTACTTTATTGCTAAGTTTCGTATGTTATGACTAGGATCGTTTGATATGCGTGATGAAATATTGAATCTACACATCATAACATAAATCGTTTAGTATGCATAATGAGATAGAAAGTGATAATACATTGAATTTGTACGTTATAACTTTGGATCATTTGATATGCGTGATGAGATAGAAATTAATGTATCAAATTTATACATTAAAATTTTAATTATTTTATACGCAATGAAAAGATAGAAAATAATAATTCACCGAAGGATATTTTAGAATATTTTTAATCCCTTTTCTTTAAGCAAAAGATAGTGTTCGATCATCAGGGGCGGCTCAACGTTATCGGAGGCCTAAAGTGAAATCTTAATTAGAGGCCTAAAATTTAGATAAACTTCACATGCATTTATTGAAAATTTATTTTTCTTACATTTTTAAATACAAAGTATTACTTAATA
>JAJOOS010018930.1:0-23689 GCA_029582725.1 Solanum chiquidenum | reverse complement strand
AATCAACAAGAAAAGAATTATCAACATAGATTTAGTGTGATACTATCTAATAGGCTAGTGTCGATTGGTGCGAAGTAATAACTAAGCCAAACATTGATTATGATGTCTAATATGAGGTAAAGGTAAGGGTTAGTAAAGTATACACACGTAGTCGGACCACGGTGCGGGGTGAAATTCTCTAGATGCCGGACCAAGAATTTAGAGATACCTAACTTATCACTTTGCATGTAGTACACTAGGAGAAGATTGTTATTACTAGAATTACTGCGTTATGAGCTTGTGGGGAACACATATACCCTAGTTATTTCTCTCATCTTGATAACAACCAAAACCGACTTTTGATTACTGATTATTTATTGAATTCTTATAATTCGTTTCACAAACCCCCCCCCCCCTTTTTGATTACTTATTTCTGGAAGTAATTTGACTAATCAAATATAATTGTTGGTTAAAGTAAAGTCTAAACCATTTTCCTCGTGGGATCGACCCCAACCTACAAGTTGGGTTCTTTACTTGATAACGATTGCTTATGCTTCTTTAGGGAGGTGTAATTTGAGCGTATCAGGGGTCTGGTGGGAATGGAAACAGTACAAGATGAGTATCCAAACATAGTTTGACAAACAAAATTTACGGAACGTGCTTTAAGATGCAACTACGCAGACAAGAAGCAGTTAGACATTAAACGAGAGCCTCTACTAACAGCATTACGCAAAATAACTCCTATAATTTGGAAGTGCAACTATCACCCAAGACATGGCCAATGTAGGATTCTAGACTAAAACAACAGATTTATGTGATATCAGCAAACTACATGCAACATAGGTGAAGTTGCGTGTATATTCATTGTGCATCAAAAATAAATATAAAATGCACACAGGTAGACATGACAAGACCTCAAACTAAACCCTAAGGGAAAAAAATCAAGATGCGCATCACAATGCATAAAATGATTCAATGAACTGTCTAACCACTTTTGCACCCTTATCCAGGTAGAATACTATCATATAAAAAGTAGAGGATGATGAAAGACCAAAAGGATAATTTGGAAAGTAACTGAAGAAAAAGATATACGGTGGCTGAAGGAAGATAGATTTCCGGACAATTCTTAAACAGAAACAGGTGTCTCCTAAAACATCTAGGCAGCCAACGGTTTCTCCCATCAGTTTGAACATGTTGCTATCGTAGATCCGCTAATTTTCTTCTTTACTAACAATATTAAGTTACACCAGAGGGGATGTTGATTGACTGACACTAAATTACACCCAAAAAGGGGATGTTACTGTTGTACAAAGGGTACACAAGTCCAAGAAATTCTAATGAATATCAGATCTGTACAGAAGGTCAAAAAAGTGGATGGTGCCCTTAGATACGTTCAACACGCATAAGGATATGATATTTCTAATGAGAAGCAAATGTGCCAATATCAGAGTGATGGCAAAATCTCCACATATTCATTAAGGTAGTTGGAGAAAAACAAGGAAAAACTCATGAGATTTTCAAACATCAGTTGAGAACCCAACATCCAATTAAAACAGTGAATCATTGAATTCCAAAAATCATTATCGATCAACTTACCATATTGGAGCAAAAAAGAACGATTTTATGATTCAGATTTATATCATAGAAAACTAATGTTATATTTGTTGACTGAACAAATACAACATATTGTCATATACATACCTGTTCAACAGCATGCTCAAATAACTCTCTAGCTCGCTCCAACTTTGACTTCCCATATCTCTTCACAAGTTTGGAAAGATAGGTAATCCATATATCCTTAACATGTGGGTACTTGAAGATTTTCACACCCCTCTCGTAAACCTTGAATGCATCCTCAAAGTACTTGTGATCCTAGACAAATGAATACCAGATATTATAGGTTAAATCCAATTGCACTAGAGAGAAAAGATATCCAAAATTCTTTTCTTGAGTTTTGCATTTTGACCTCAAAAGTATGCATTTTTTTATCTTCACTTTATCCTCTTGTTTTTTTAATCATTTACATCCCGATCATTCAATGTCTATGTGAAATCATAGAAATCTCATTTTCTGATGGATAAAAATAGTAATTACATAATCAGAAAAACAGGCAGAGTAAAAGGAGAGACTATTCACACATGGAAAATCAATAGAAGGACTAACTATACAAAAGGCTCCTTTTTAATGGAAAATCAATAACAGTAAAGATTTCTGAGTCATAAAAGTAAGAGTTGAAGGATTTCATGTTGTAAGCAGACATTAGGATAGCATCACACAACATAAGGCCATTGCCCCACTAATGGGATTTGTGTAAAAGTCTAAAAGATACTATTAAGAAACAAACCAAGTAGCTAGTAGTTCTTTAATAAATTCATATATTTTTTTGTTTAGTTTCCTAGTGAGAAGAAGTGACAAATGGGATACTCCACATTCTAGTGGGGGAGATGATCTTGAATAGTTGTTTGATTGCAGAAACTCTATGTTACCTACACAATGAAACTTCTCAGCCAATTATTCACAGCTTCTATCAAGAATTCTTCTTACTGACAATTTAGTATCCCAAGAATATTCTCAAATCAACAAGTATGCAGATTAGAGATCTTTTTCAATCTGGAGATTACTAAGCTTACTAATGTTGCCTTCCATCTTTCTCCCACTACTGGCCCCTTATTCCTTTTCCTTGTCAATTTTTTCCTTCCAATCCACTTCCGTTTTGGGAAGTCAATCCCTATTTTGCCCCTCACAGAATTAAATCTTCTAAAGTTCTGCAAAATAACTTAAGACTAGAGGGTAAATCATGGAAAATAACTGGCGAAGATACAACCAGGAAATGGTTCATACATTAGATATGCAAAATGCAAAGAACTCCCCCATTCTTTTAAGAGCACACAAAACAGTAGGATGATACGTAAGTAATGATTAGAATGAAATTCATACCTCCAGAAGTACTGCATAATTTATTATAATCTGTGGTGTAGAAATTCTCAAATCCAAAATTCGCTCATAAACCACACGAGTTGACTCTAAGCTTCCTAGGCTCTCCTCCAAATCCACAAACAATAACTCAAGCCTTAGAGATTTGTGTAGCTTAATTTGCACTGGTTCATTTCCATCAGCAACAACTGCATGTTAAAACATGAAGAGAGCACCAAGAGTTGTCCCAAATATCCATACAACATCAATCGACTAAAAATGAAATTAGATATCTAGATTCCTCAGTCAAAATATACTAAATGTTTTCCTAAACCTTTTCATCTTCAATTTTAAAGACTTAGATTGGTCATGGAGTTCAAAGAAAATAATTAAAAGCATATGATTAGTTTTATAGCAAGGAATGTACAAAAATACAGAGAAAATTTACTTTGCTAAGTTTCAGTTTCAAGAGAAATTACCCACTCAAAGAGACATGATTTGCCTGGTTGCTAATTAGGAAGGCTTTCCTTATACATGAGGCAACACAAAAAAGAGGTATGCAGATTTGCTCAAGGTGCTTCGTGTGTGAGAAGGAAATTAAGGTAAACAACCACCTATTCCTACACTTTCAAGCAACTACAAATCTGTAGAACATGTTCTTATGTATACTTAGGGGTCATTTGGTTGGGAATAAGTTATCCCAGGATTAGTTATCATTGGATAACTTATCCCATCATTGTGGTATAAATGGTGGGATAAGATATCTCAAACATGGAAACCAAACAAGACATCAAAATTTAATATCAGGACTACTTCTTTATCCCATGACTATTTATTGTTATCCCTCACACCAAATGATCCTTAAGGGTTAGCTGGGTGATGGCTGATGCAAAAAGACTACTCTGGAGATCTTGAACAGTTGGTCAGGAATTAGAAGCAGGGGCAGGAGCCAAGAAGTAAGAATGGTGGAAGACTATCCCAGCATGTATTTGGTGGACCATTTGGGAAGAAAGGAATGCTAGGTGTCTTGAAGGGAAAAATATCAACTTTCAGAAGATAGAAATGAATTAAATTAGCCTTCTATTTTTTGGTGTAAAGAAGATTTGAAAAGGGCAGTGGTAAATTTAGTTGATTTCCTAGGAGACTTGTAATTTGACTACCCCTATGAGGGTGTGCCCACTATGTGGGATGTAAGTTTACAATTCATCATTTCTTAGGATGACATAATTTTTTGTGAATACAAAGTTACCCTTATCTCAAAAAAAATAAATGGAATCACCCGCTGTCTGGATTTTTTCCAAATGCAAGATTTTTTCTTACTACTTGCTTTTTCTGTAGATTATTTTTTTTGGATGAAGAATTACTTCGGTAGATTGTTTTACTTCAAAAGTAACACGAAATCCACATTCAAAATTTTAGTTCCTGATGAATGATAATACCAATATAGTACTTATTTGTATTCCATGACTCAATTAGATCTAATGTTGAACTATTATTTAAGCTTGATGGGCTAAATACTTAACAAGTGACAAGAATAAAGGAACAGTCATGAAAAAAGAAAGAGCACAGATACAAAAGGAAAGTCAGAATTACCTCTCCGTTTGACCTCAATAATTGGTTCAGCAATGGCACATCTCATCAGTTCTAGAGCACCCTTGAAATTCCTGTGATGTAGTTCCATCTCGGCCCATTCACACCAAACACTAGCCAGATGATCAACAATTTTATAATTCACCTGCACTGCCTTATCAAAGATGACTCTTGCATTTACAATATCCTTATGGTTTTCATAAAGTTTTGCAAATGCAACCCACAAAGTATGCGGCTTCCCCATAGCTTTCATTGGGTCAATAGTTCTAACTGCCTCAGTGAACGTTAATATTTGCTTTGTCGAATTCCCTTCGAATAGTTTTACCCTTCTATGCCACTCTTCTACATTATGCAGATTTTGCCTCAAAAGGACACTATTCGCAAGCTCTATCCTCTTATCCATAAGATGTTCTAGCCTCGCTAATCTCAAGTCAATATCCTTATCATCATCCAACCAAAACTCTTTAAGCTTATTTGCCACATTCAACCTATCATCCTCCTCATCCAAATCTTCCTCTGCCCCAACCTCACCGTTACTCCATTCATCCTCCACCTCACTATCACTCATATCCTCCATTTTCAAGCCAAGCATACTCTCCTCAAACTGGGAGTACGCATCAAAGATAACACTAAAATCACTAACAGTCACCACAGTTGTCATACCTTCTTCGAAAATATATCTCACTTTCTCAACCAACTTCCTTCTAATGTAATAATCCGCCAACAACGTCCAAAGCCTCTCAACCTCATTGGTAAACTTCTTAATCCCTCCTCTAATTATCGCATGCACATTCAAACCTGATATTTCAGTAGCATGTTGTGTTAACAAGTCACACAGCTCCAACCAAAGCCTATATTTAGTCTTTCCTTTAATGGAATAAAACCGATCATCATTTAATACACCAGCTAACCTCTCTACCGCCTCCTGGCACAACTCAGAATTCAACAAAAACTCAAGCAAATCCTCAATATGGGAAGGGTCATACTTCAAGTACCTCCTATAAACCCTAAGTGATGTTTCAATAGGAATTCCCCTTTGACTAACAAACACTAAATAATGTTCCCAAATCCTATCATGTTGAGTAACATGTATTGCACACAATGCTCTATCAAAAGGGTGTCTAGATCGTGTAATGAGCTTCTGTTGATTAAACTCACCAAGTACATGATCCAAATTAGTGGCATTTTATGCATTGTAACAAGCGCTGTCTCGAAAGTGTTGTTTAGAGCTTAGTACATGGAGTGATTGATTGGAAGACTTTGAACTAATTCCAGACGTTCGCGGAGATACGCATGCCATATTTTGTAGCTTCTGGGGAAAGCTTGTAGACCAACTCGTCTCCTACAGGTGCTGCACCTATTTGACCCTTCTTTAGCCTTCTCAACTTGTACACTCTCTACTGGTGCCGCAACTTGTGTGGGTATAACCAGGGACTCTGCACGGTTACAGCAACACCAACAGCTTTCACACTAGCACTTGAACTTCCATTCACAAAGCTTTCAATAGATGAAGCAGCAAAGTTTGCTTGTTCTTGCTTGAATATCATATCCTTGTAGCACTTTGAGCACATGTTCATTGTTGTTGCAGTACCAAAAAACCCACAATTGTTAACACAAAGGACATGAGCTTGAGGAACTTGGTTGCCTGTATCATTTTGCTCCATATTGAATTTTCCTGGAACAAAAGGATGATGTTAATTTACCATTCTAGCAATAGCCAAATGTGAAAATTCCCAATCATGTTACTCCACTATTGATCAGTATGTGCTCTTATAGAGAACAAGCTGACTGTTTTTTGCCAATATTCAGCTAAAGGCCATTAGCACATATTGACCGAGCCATAGGATAATAATTGTCTAGTATACTAAGTTATATTGGAAGAGCTTGAAAGGCAATTGCCACAATTAACTATGGTAATTCATCAGCTGCTACACGATTATAGACTGCATTCACAAAACAACAGTGTAGTCCCACAGGTGGAGTCTGGGGAGGGTAGCGTGTACACAGACCTTACCCCTACCTTGTGGAGGACTGCATTCACGAAACTTATAAACTAAATCGATTAAATCAGTTACTAGCATGGGGGAAAAGCAAGCTGCAAAAAACACCTTGAAAAAATGGGAACTCAAATATACCAAAGCTAAGTGTGTCATTCCATATGGGTGTATCCTAATGGTTTGAGAACCAACAAATACCTACCTGCCAGTTAACATCGTAACCAAAATACCTACTAATTTCATTAACCATGGATTGCCGCTACATTTTGTCTACCAGTTGAATCATGCCTTTAAAAACCACCACCAAGAACAACACAACTATAGCCCCACCCTGTGTTGTGCCACCCCACAAATACATCAATAAAATCACCACTGGCCCATAGTCCAGAAGAGTTTGACATGAATGTACCCATTAAAAGAAATAAGAAAAGAGCACAAGCAACATGGTTAACATAGGGACACTGTTCCATTCAGTTGAAAGCCTGTAATAGGGGCCCTGTTTACCAAGGATAGTGCCCATCCTCCCTTGCCACATCTTTGTTAGTTCCGACATAACAAATTTACCTCGTGGGGCATTTTTAAATTTAGAGTTGGACCATCTTCAAAGAATTCACTACCTTTGGTATAGAATTCTAGTATTCTACCACAACTAAATATACCTTTACAAAAGACCAACTTTTGGAAGCCAAGAGCATAGAACAATGAAGAGGTCCAAGATAAAATCTTCAGAGAGGTCAAACAGACAAGTGAGCAAGCTAAGTACTTGTATGGTCATGTAAAAAATGCATGGTCAGACCTCAGAAGGTTGAAGGGGAACTTTGCAGATTAACAGGACGCATCAAAAGGAAATTGAGACTGAGAAGAATGACAAAGAAAATAATGACCGACAGCTGAAAGCGGTGTCACCGTAGGAAATGCTGAAAACAGATGGATGTGTTTAGGAAGTAGTGAATTGAAAGCAATCAAACTAAGCTTCTTTATAGAGCAACAAAACTACCCCCATATGCTTCTCTAACATCGGCAACAAATAAGCTTTGGCAAAAAAATATAAGATGGAACATATTTCCATTTAGAACACTCTAGAAAACAAAGATATCAAAATAAGTAAAGAGCAAGACAGAATATATGCATTACAAATTTAGTCATCGTTTGATAAATGAGGATCAAGTGGGAATTAGATAACTCAAAGATATGTGATGTGAATAAGATGAAAAAAATGGAGAAACTATATGGGAATGCTATGGAATATGAAGAATATCAAATAAACTAAAATGCTAGTGTAAAAAACTGTAAAACTGTCACACCCCAACCCTAGGTGAGGCAGACAAGTACCATATGAACACATGTTTTACAAGTCACCTATGATGAGAAAGTAAACTACTACTATGCAGATATATTTACTAATGAGAAGCTTCATATATAACACATGTTGACTAGCTGAACCGATACATGTGACAAGTGAAACAATGAATTCAGATATTAGCTTACAATGTTTACAAAGCCTCTATTGGAATGCATGACTGTACCACTATGAAATACGCATAGTAAAGACTCGGCAAAGCCCCGAATCAACCTGGAGCTCACCAACAACCGATGAGTATCATGTGCTTCTATTGGGGAGATCTACTAGTTGAATACATGTACCTACAACATGAAATGCAGCGTCCCCAATAAAGGACGTCAATACGAAAGAATGTATTGAATATGTAAGGCATAATACAACCATATGAAAAATGAGAGCTCAAGTGAAACCAAATACAAATAGATAAGGATTTGAGACCACCTTTGGTTATACTTGTGGAATCATGTATGTTACATTCTTTTTTTGACTTTTCTGTGCATTATAATCTTTATAAGACATATGATACAAATGACCAGCTGATCAGTGGTAAAAGAGGATGACCCATGCAAGGCATTTTAACGCCTGTGATGATGTCCTCATAATTCCACAAATTGGGATCGGTCCATGCTAGGCTTTCGCCCCTGAGCTGCCACTCTTCTATGCCAATTGGGATCGGCCCATGCTAGGATTTCGCCCCTGAGCTGGCACCCTTCTATACCAATTGGGATCGACCCATGCTAGGCATTTGCCCCTGGGATGCCACCCATAATTATACAGATTGCTTCACTTAGATTCTTTAATCTTTGAGATTGTTGTTTTGATGTTCATAACTCTTTTGAGATTGCTCTTTTGATGATCATAACTCTTTGTTGAGATTTGGAACTATGGACCAGTAGTAGAGGACATATGAATATGAACTTACGATACTAACAATGACATGGGAAGCAAATGTGACATGAACGTGTAATACTTAGGAGCTTATATGACTCACTAAGCATTTTCACATCTCGAATTGAAGCACATTTCAAGTGAAGACATTTAACATTCAGCCAAGAGATTTGAACTCTATATGATAGCCAAATACTCACTAACTAATATCAAATACAAGGTATACATGAATGTGGAACCAAGGGGGAACGTGGGTAGATTCAACTTAAGGACGGATACATATTCCAAGTAAGTACATATAAAATGTACAATAGAGCAAGTAGGGATCTTGTTAGGTAACATTGTAGTCTAACACAATGGGAGTAATAACCAATAAAGGGAACATATGAACATGTGAAAAGATGACATATATGATGGAATAGATAATTGAAGCAAGTTGACAAGATATGGGCAGATAGTATATCCAACATATAAATATATGTACCATGTGTAATCTAGGATCATTTTGATATGTATAAGGGAATACATGCCAAGGGTACTTTGACGATGAAACAAGTTTAAACCTTGCATGCTAATACTTGGTAGAGTAAGCACATACATTTAGTAATAAACTCATATTAGAGTACTCACTTTAATGCTCTAGGGAGTAGGAACTACAACTATGGATCAGTCGCAACCAAGGTCACTTAGAAAGCTTACTTTGTAATACAAGTGTTGGATTCATGCCAAAGAAATAGGAAATCAAATAGCCTTACATACCTTACTTTCTGACCAATACAAGTATCATGATTCAACCTCCCTTTGGGGTGTTTATCTACAATATAATTCATAATTGAACTAATGTAAGCAGCTAATCACATTATGGACCTCGTAAAACATTAGTTAAACACCTGACGGACAGTAGGCCCATACAATCCTTACACAAATGGTAAATCACCACAACCTTTTTCTATACATTAATACAACTTCATACATCCTTTGCCAAGATACCCAAGCTGCCCCCAACAATAATATACATAAGGCAACCACTATCAATCCCCAAAAATCTCTCAGCATAATAGAAGAATATTGAACTCAAGGATTCATCACAATCCATGAGTTATTGACAAATATAAACAAAATTCTCCACCCCAAACCTGTATTTAAAGAGAAAATAAAATGGGCAGTAGCCTTACCTTAGTTTCTGGAAATTCATCCTCTAAACTTGTACTTCAAGAACTTAAACTCTCCTTCAAACTTTTACTTGAAAAGGGGGACAATATTCAAGAACCCTAAGGTGTTTTAGGGCTGTTGTGTTAAGCCAATAAAAACCAAGAGAGAAACTTAATAAATCTAAAATTTTGCAACTTAACAATGAATCAAAATATCTAATCTTTATCCCTTTAAAAAGGAGGTGCATTGGCCGACTTTCTTGGCCAATTTTGGGCCATATATTGTCAAGTAGGTGACCCACCTACTTGGACTTTCCACTTGGGCCTTTTTAGACTTAAAAATATTGGGTCTTGGCTGTCCATTTTCCCATTATTCTTCTAATCAACTTGGGCCAGATTAATGCAAGTAGGTGGTAGTGTACTTGGCCCAATAACATGGTCAAAAGAGTCTTAGTAGGTGATGTACCTACTTGATCATTTAAGCTGGTCAATAAGTCAAAGTAGCTGATGTACCTACTTGGTCCTTTGGGTTGGTCAGTAAGTCAAAGTAGATGATGCACCTACTTGGTCCTTTGGGCTGGTCAATAAGTCAAAGTAGGTGATGCACCTACTTGTCACCTACTAGCTTAATTAAGTCAAGCAAACACCTCAATATTTTATTCCATTTCTAGACTTAAACCTTTAACTTAACTTAAAACTTATATACACTATGTCACTTTAAACTTTAGACTCAAATACCACCTTATGATCTCAAGTTTAACTACTTCCATCGACGTCAACTTAATCGGGTCGCATCAAAATCTATGGACAGTTCGCTTCAAACCTATTCTATTGTCACTAGTCGCATAGGAAAGCGAGTCCATAACTATACCACAAGGTAAATTATAAGTGTCATATAAATAGAACTAGTACACGTAGAATACGGGATGTTACAAAAACCAACAACGATAGAAGAAGTTAAATAATGAACACAATATTATATTTAAGATTCATGAATACATATAATAAAACATCATAAAAATATGAGTTTCAAAACATCTTCACATTTAGTGCAAATCTCGTGTATGTCATTTCCTACTAAACATGTTCAATTATTTATTGAACAGAAAAAAAATACACTTTTTCATCCATTACAAATCGTGTGTCTTGAGAGACTATAATGAAAATGATTTCAATAATCATAATTTTTTTGGTGAATTATATAAATTCAATGAATATGTGTGATATTTACATCATAAAAGTATGACTTTCAAAACATCTTCACGATTAGTACAAATCCCGTATCTAACTGACATTTTCTACTAAATATGTACAATACATTCATTGAACAAAAACTACATTTTTTCATTCATTAAAAATCACGTGCTTTAAAATATTATGATAAAATTTATTTCAATAATCACATATTTTTTACGATATGTTATACAATTTTGTGACACACTGATTTTTCTTTAGGTGACTTCATATTTTAATTTACATTTAAAAAAATATTCATACTAAAATTATTGGTATTTCAATTTATGAAATATATGACTATTTTGATAAACTAATTCAGTAAAATTAACGTATGGACTCTTCAAATTTGTTGAGTTAATTATTGATCCAAAATTAAATAATTTATCCTCATAAACTATCGTTTAATTTTTTCATAAACTTTTTTTTTTTTAAATCATTTTGTATCCAATTAAAAGAGAATGAAATTTTAAAATATGATAGACCAATATTTACAATTCTAACTTGAAAAAGATACGTTAGTAAGAATTTTGAAAATATAAGTCATGACTTACTTTATTTGAGATTCTTGAATATGTATAATAGTTATATCACAGAAGTATAACCCTCAAAATATCATTACAATTAGTGCTAAATTTATGTTACAATATTATTTTTTAACAAGTATCCAACACAGTTTTTTTATTAGAAAAAAAATTAAAAAATCATCCATTTTAAATTGTGTGCCTTGACGCAATGTGGTGAATATGTTCCAAACAATCACATCTTTTTTTAACGAATTATATAAGTGAAAATTTCATATATGACATATATTAGACTAATATTTTCAAGTTATAGCAGTAGATTCAAACTTTCAAGTTGTAACATTAAAAATTTCAGGTTGTAACAGATTATTAAAAAAGAAGAAGTTATTTTTAATAATTAAAAACATTTGATTTGAAAAGAATAAAAAGATTAAAAAAAAACATTTCTGAAGGAAAAAATGAAAGAAACGGAAATAGGGGTGGCAATTAAATTTAAATTAATTTAAGATAATTATGAATTATCATGAATTAAGGGATTTCAAACTAATTAAGAATATTCAGTTTCCTTAATTCACTCTAATTTGTTAAAATTAATTCAAAAATCTGATTTTATCCATTTTTCTTTCATGTTTCTCTCTTCGATTTTCTTCAAGAAATTTTGTCACTGGCGACAAATTGATTTTTTGTTTGAAAAAATCTATTTTTTTTTTGTGATGGACAACTACGTATCAATATTAATTAAACATGGCGGAAGATGGGTTCCTTCAGGTGAGTATTTTTAATTGTTTACTATTTGTATTTCGATTTCAGTGAAATGAAAAAAAAAATGAAACTGTAAATCACATTTTGTGATTTTGTTTTTATAAATCGTCACTATATTGAATGTGATATGTTTTTTTGTATAAACAATACGTTTTGTTCATAATACTTATTGGTTGTTGTGAAACTGTAATATTAGTGATTTTCTTGGTAAGTTTCTGTTTTTTGGTAGGGGTTTAATGTCATCATATTTTTTGTTTTTTGGTTATTTTTTATACTAGCAAAACAATGATTTCGTGAGAAGTTGCCGCAATATATGAAAGATTTGAGTATAAATATATAACATATAAATATTTTAATCGTTGTAGATTGGGTACGTAGAATAAAAATATAATATTGATTATTGGTTTTTTTTCCTGAAAAAATAAATTAAAATGTATATTTTTGAATGAATTTGTTAGTGTAATTGTAATGAATTTGGAATGAAAGTGTATTCACTAATGTGAAAAAAAAAGTTATTTAGAATTTTGAAGAATTGTATGACAATTGTTTTAAGTTGATATGAAAGTGTGTTAACTTGTTAGTAAAAAAAGTTATTTAGAATTTTTGAATAAGTGTATTAAAAATGTTGTAAGTTGGTATGAAATGTGAAATGTTGTTGTTTATATAAGTTTTGTCAACTATGTATAAATTTGTGTGAAAGGAATGAATTTGGTATGAGAAATGTATAAATTTGGTATAAATGATGAGTGTATGTATGAAATTTGTATTAAGTGGGTATGAATACGCGATGTGACATTTGAAACACGGATAGCAAATGTGTTGTCAAAAGGATGACAACACTTATAAAACCAAACCTGCAACGCTATATGGAATTGACTGAATTTGAATGACGTAGGATTCTTTTCCAACCTACGGCTGCAAGCTTTAAGAGTTAATCTAAAACATTCATTGCCCCATGGGAAATTGGCATATTGACCGGACTCAATCAAATCAAAATACAATTTAGGAATGGTTGTTTTTTAGGCCTCCGAACCAGTCAAAAATGAAGTAATGAAGTACAGAATGCCAATTTTTAAGCGGTTTTCAGTCTCAAAAAAGTTAGCATGTTTAAACTTATTGAAGATAAGTCTATTGGAAATATACGGATCTGGAAAAAAATCAGTAAGAAGTCCACATTTAAGACCAGTTATTGCTGCAAATTCTTTGATTCCAAAACGTAATTCTGTACCATTTATTTTCAGAACAAACATGTCGTCTCTGACATTTTCAGATTCAAGAATCATCAAATGTCGCAATAGTTGACATTGAATTTTTATGTGGTGTATGTCATAAAATACACCAAAAGGAGTTTGTTCGAGAAATTGTTGAAACCTCTCTTGCCCGAGGAAATCCAAAAGATCACCAAAAGCATTCATGTTTGTACATGAAGCCCAGTGTGTGTATATCTTCCTTGCCTATAAAATAAAATTGTTTATACTAAATTAAAACACACTTCATACAAATATTATTCAAGTTTTATTCCAACAGTAACTATAGTTTAAAAATAGTTATAATTAAATTATATCATATAAATTAAATAAAAAAATAAATCAAAATCATATAAACATTGATAAAAAAAATATAAAGTATTTTCATACAAATATTATTCATGTTTCATACACATGCATATACATAAATTTTAGCACTGCCTTATGCCATATTTATAAAAAAAAATTACACCAATTTTATTCAAACATCCAGCTTCATGTGCACTATTGCATTCATCAATCTATTTTCATAAATTTATCGAAATACGCTAACAATAATTTAACAATTTTAATACATTAATGGATAAATTGAAAATTAAACTTTCTTAATAGGAAAAATCCCAATTTCATAACAATTTTATTCTAAATTTATACAAAATAGATTAATTAAACAATTCATACAATTTTATTCACATCAATTTAATAATTCATACCATATACAAAATTAAGAGACAATCCCACCAATGTTAATACACAATTCATACAATTCGCATACCAATATTGTATCAAAATACATACAAAATCCAATAATCAAACATTAACCTCAGATCCGTACACATTTTATTCATATTTTGAATAATTTTCACACAAATAAATTTTTCGAAAACAACAATAAGCATAATGTGATATAAAAAAATCACTATTTTGACTAATGTGGAAATAAATTAAATAAAGTACTTACCCTAACAACTTTTTTGTGTTTTTTGGATGTTGGTATTTCTAATTCCTTCTTTTTTGTTGTACTTCTTGTTGATGGTTTTGAAGATTGAGCAACTTCTACATTTGTTGTTTTTTTGTTTTCTTCTTTTTTGTTTCACTAACAAAATCAGAATCAGATTCAGAAGGGGTTTCAACAATTTTCCCCTTCCTCTTCTTTCCCTTTTGATTTGCCATAGTCGCCCTTTTCTTTGCTTCATTTTTTTTCTCTTTTTTATCTTTCAACTTAGATGAACCACCCGTCGCCTGAAATTCAGCAATTTTAGGCAGGGGGTTTGAGTTAATATATTGAAAGTTGAAATGTGAACTTCATCAATAGAAATTCCTTCAACCGATCTGGCACTCTTTCGAGGCATTTCAATGTGTTTCTTAGACATGATGATGATGAGAAACGTAAAAAGAGAGACGATTGTGGAGTTAGGGTATTGGGGTTGTGAGAAAGATTGGATGGACGGTTGTGAATGTGGTATAGTGAAGTGGTGAGGAAGATGGGAGTGAAAATTGTGAATATGGGGTAGTGGGGTGGTGGCGTGTAGAAACTGATAGGCGTGGATGGGAGGGGAACTGTGATTGGAGTATGAGATATTTGGAGTGTAACGGTAAACAAGGAAGTCTAATCAATGTAAATCCCCAAGTTCGTGTAACTGATAATTTCGGTTTTAAAAAAGGAACTGCAATTAAATTAGTTAACTATTAATAATTAATAATATAAAAATATAAAGAGATTAATTATTTTTAAATAAAATTGTAATTGATTTTTAAATAAAGTTAAATTTAAGTAATATGTTATAACCCGTAAATAAACTGTTATAAGAAAGAATTTTTTAAGAGTATGTTTAAAACTTGTAATATTATCCCTTAAATGTGTATATGGTGTGATTTTTCCATTATATAAAACTTGTAATATTATCCCTTTGGTGATTTCATATTTTTACTTATATTGATAACCAAATAAACACATGCCAAAATTATTAGTGCTTCAATTTATGATTTATTTGATATTTCTAACAAACTAATTCAACAAGATAAATATATGAATTCTTCAAATTCATTGTATTTAAAAATGACGAGTCCTAATAAAATAATTGAGTTAATATTATGATGTTGATTTCTTTATAATAAATGGTAAATTAATGTTCAAATAATAAAGTATAATATGATTATAAAATATATTATATGTTATATGCATGCACATTGAATGTCTCAAAAACATGTAAACTCATGAAGTACTGAAACAGTAGATTTAATATGTAATTTTAATTGTTCTACAATATTTATTAGTAGTTTCAATAGATATTAACGTCATTTTTTTTGTAAGAGTTTCAAGTCATATTTAATACAATAATATTTTTCTGAATGCACACCAATATTTATCATAAATTTATGACAAGAAAATACTTACGAGTATTCTAACTAGCATGCTATCATATGTCCTAGTATTTAATTTAGAGTTATAAGTTAGTAGCATATAAAAAACATAAAAATATAAACCTGAAACGTATTGATTATTATGCCTAGTAAAGTATCATACTAATACCAAAAGTAAGTTATGTATACAGTAATTAAATCGTTGATCAAAGATTTATGTAAATCCTATTAGATATGTTATAAACATATAAATGTATACCTGACTCAGAAAGAAAATTGATTAACTTTTAGGAAAAAGATAATTTCAAATTAAGTAGGTATTAATTGGTTAGAGACTCGTGCGGATAACGTGTTGTAAAATGAGACCAAACACAATAATACTAAACAAGGCACTACACCATTTTAGGTCTACAACCACACTAATTCTGGACTACGCTTGTAAAGTGTTGCCTAAAGTATTTTTGGGAACGCTTTTAAACCGTAGCCAAAGTTTTTAACTTTTAGCTTCGATAATATTGGCAACACTTGAAAAGTGTACTCTTTAGTGGTATAAGCTACACTTTATAAGCGTTGTTACAATATGATATAATTGGCAACAACTATTTACGTATATGGCCACACTTTTAAAGTGTCCTATTTTTATAATTGTAAAAACAACACATTACAAGTGTGGCCTTAAAATTTTCACTAAAATATTATATTTCCTCCAACATTTTTAACTCTCCCTCCCATTTTTATTGGCCAAAAAAAATAAACATTAATAAATCATAAAACATTAAGAGAAAGTTTTTCTCTTTCATTGAAGAATTGATCGAGCTGAAGAGAGCTGAAGTTGACTGAAGAACCAAAGAGTTGAACCAATTCTCTTCTCCGATAACTAAGATTCTCTTCTTCGATACCAATTTCGTTAGGCGTAAGTACGATTCTCTTCTACAATATCAATTTCGTTAAGCTAAGTACTAAAAGCAGTCTTCTTGTTATTGATTGAATTTATGTTTTGTGTTTAGAAGAGGAGAATAAGAAGAAATTGATTACTTTGGGGTTGTTGGCAAGATGAACTTAAGCTAAGTCTCTCCGTCACATTTTTCTCTCAGATTTCTCGTTGAAGAACTCAATTTTAGACAGATTTACTGAAGAGCTGAAGAGAATATCGCTGAACAATACGATTTCCATCATAGTTCTTGCTGAAGAACACGATTTTGTTGGAATAGGGTTTATCAGGTAAGAGTTCTATCTTTGAAATTTTAAATTTTAGCTTTAGGGCTTTGATATTCTTGTGTTTTTTATACGATTTTTGGGAGTCTAGCTCGTATTTAGCTTCATCAGTTGATTTTTGGGAGTGTAGCTCGTATTTTAGCTTCATCAGTTTATTCTTTGCCCTGAACATTAATCACTAAATAAGTATAAATGGGCTGATTCTTCACTTGAGAATTTCTTTTTTATTAGGCTTATAAGATAATTAAGGCTGAAATCGTCCATGATAATTTCGAAGTTTGAGTTCATGTAATCGATTTTGAACTCTTACAGTGGATATGCTTTGAGTTCAAACATGTAGCTAACCAATACATTACATGATAGTTTAGAAGTTCAATTCTTCACTTCATGTAATCGATTTTGAATCTCCTGAATTAGAAGTTTGACTCATTTATTTAGTGATTTAAATTTACTACTACCTATAGATTACGGAAAGACAACTTAATTGTTGCTCCAGATAGGCTCCCCTTCAAATCAGTGCACTACACTTTCATTTTTCACTTTCTCCATCCACTGACAAAAAAAATAGAACTACTACATAAGTGAAGTTGAGAGGGAAAAAAAGAAGAAAAACAAAGTATTTTTCTTCTTCTTAGATTATTCTTTGTTGTTGTAAAGATAGCAGTTGCTGTTTTTTGATTAAAAAGAAACTTGATTCTGGTCGGTTCAAAAACAGATCCATCATTTATTGTCTTAGAAACAGCTTGTTGATTCTTCTCAATTATAATAGTTATGTTCTTTGCTCAGTTTTCATGTGTTTGGTATACTTGTAGTTGTTCACATCATTCATTTCTCATATGGGTTGGTGTCCCTTTTTCTTTTTCTTTTTTTGTGTGTGAATGTGAGTTGATTTCTTTATAATAAAGTTTCATTCTTTGAGTTTTTCTTTTAGTTGGTTTTACTGTGTAATTGCTTTTTCTGTTTCAGATCTATTTTATGCATTAAGAACAAATAAAATAATCATTCAAGGAAAGAACTTCCTAGTTGTGAATCATTTTATGTGTTTGTGTTCTATATGGTCTAGCAGTTGTCTTTGTTTAAGCTTAGACAGATAAAAGAAAATCGCCTAATATTTTTTTTGTCTTCGCTGAAATTTGAACCCGAGACATCGTGATTGTCAGTGTGCATATTCGTTGTTATAATGGTGGTTTCTGAAGTCATTTTCTATGTGTATTTTAGTGTCGTTTTCTTTATATTGTTATTATACAGTATAAACAACTTGAATAGAGATGAAGTAAAAGGGGGAAAAAGAATTGGATAAATATGAAGTTTGTCATCTCCATTTATCATCTCCATTTTTTCCAAGAAATAACTACCCTTAGCAGTAGAGGGTATTGTTGATCTGTGTAGTATTGATGAATAATGTCCAGTCTGTGACTCCATTTGGAGGGTAGTCAGCTGTTTAGTTTGCGCTTCTTTCTTCCTACTTATTTTCTAATGATCATGTATTTTGTGAAAAGTTTGGTTCTTGGTATCCTCCTGCTCTGTTGTTTAGTGCTTATGTTTTTTATAAATGATGTGTTTTTTCTTTCCTTGAGCCGAGAGTCTATCAAAAACAGTCTATGGATATGTTGTTTTTGGTTCTTGGTACCCTATATCAATATGATTGAATTGTGGTCACTTCTATTTACAATCTAGATGCCATAACTTTACAGGAAGGAATTTTATAGTACAATAGGATTGTTGCAGGTTATGAGAATTTGCTTGTTCCTACATTCATTGTTGTTCTTACTGTCAAATTTGCAGGCACTCATTTTCATTTCCTTTGATATGGTATAGGTGGTTCCTTTATCTGCCGTTTTGCGCGTTGATTTCTTGGGAGGCATATTAGTACCTCTTATTTAACATCTTTGGGTGACACTTAGATTATGTTCAACGTGTAAAGACTATGCTAAAAATGAAGAATCGTGCGACCTTGTTGAAGTTGAGAAGAATGAAGCATACACCAGATTTTAATGAGTTGGAATGTCGTACTTTTAAAATTGCCTGGGAGTTGAGATTTTACACCATATTCCGATATGTTTAAAAGGCTACACACCACCTGCATTTGCATTAGTGCACCCTCAAGAAAAAAAACTGTAAAAAGGCATTGCTTTTACATTTTGAAGGCATTATGAGTTTACGAAACCATATGAAGTTATATATATTAAAAAGTCTTGTTTGATGGATTTAGATTCTTCTATTACAAGATTTAGGATCATGAAAAATACAAGTGATCTAAAAGGACATCTACTTTATTGACCATGATATTACTTGTTTGAACTTTTAAGATCTCAGATTTACTATTAGCAGGAATGATATTTTTTTGGCTCTGGCTCTGCCATGCTTGAGTTCTGTAAATATGTTTGCACTGAATATTAGTCTAGTAGAGGGTATTGTTGGTCTGTGTAGTATTGATGAATAATGTCCAGCCTGTGACTCCATTTGAAGAGGTAGTCAGCTGTTTAGTTTGCGTCCTTGTAAATATGTTTGCACCGAAAGAATTCTAACTCACAAATGAGTTGATGGAGCTTTTGTACTAGATGTTGCATTTTCCAGGGAGGTTTACTAGCTTGGTTGAGCTATTAAGTGAGAACTTCAGAGTGTACTTCTTAGTTGATCCTCCTATATCCATCTTGAGAGCACCAATGAAGGCCTTGGATATCTGCCTGTAGTTCTGCCTCATTTGACTGCTGTAATTTTTACTTTTTGCCTGCATTTCTCCATGAGTAATATCAGTTATGTCCAGCTGTTTGGCCAGTTGAGATATGGAAAGACTGTGGTGAGAATGTGTTTGATATTTTTGAAAATTAAGAACTTCACCCTCACTATACTAGACTGTTACCCTCCATATTTAGCTGCGCATCTATTTTTCCATAAATTCCAACTAATAAAAATAGGTAGGGACTGAATCATGATCTTTTGAGCCTCATTATTGTGCTTCATAGTCCACCAGTTCATCAAGTGATTTTTCAAAGCAATGTGTCTGCGAACTTTTCAAAAAAAGGTAGCAAAGAAGCTCCAACTGTGAACTTTGAAGGGATTGTGTGTTTTACTTAATTTGGTTTCTAATATGGATGTGGATTGCAATTTACAAACCCATTATGTAACTATGTTGTTTTTTTTCTGTAGTTTATACTTTTGCATATGCATATTTAATTTTAATCAATTTTTTTTTCTAAACCAAGAAATCTTCTCAACCATTTCCGGTTTTGCTGAGAGGAAATTAATATTATGTAGACACCAAAATCAAGGTATTTCTGATCTCTTAACAGTAAAATGACTATATTTCATCCTTGAAATAATGACATATAGTTCTGTAGTTATTATTATGTATATATTAGAAACAAGAATGGTAACAAGGTACTCGAAACTCACTATGAATCCGATCATCTCATAACACATGATTTTGATTCTGATGATTTGAGTCAAAACTTTTATCATCTCATAACACATGATTCTGATAACTTACTCGTGACTTTTAAAACTTATTTGTGAAGTAGTTAATGATTTAATGATTGTTACTGAAAGATTAAATATTAATATCTTCTTCTAGGAATTCAAATATCCCATCCAAGGATTGGATGGATTTAGCAAGGTATAGCAAAGAGTATATTGATGGTGTTGAATCATTCATCGATTTTGCTTACTCTTATGGAGATCCTCAAGGAGAGGAAATTCAGTGTTCATGTGCAAAATATTGTAATATTTGTTGGACTCGAAGGAATGTAGTGTATGATCATCTAATATGCTATGAATTTGTTAAAGGTTATACTAGATGGATCAATCACGGGGAATGGGATATCAAGTTGAATGTTGATGAAGATATGGATTACTCGCGTGATGATATTGATGGGTTGCTGAATGATCAATTTAGAGATGTTGCACAGGCTGAAGGAGTTTATGATGGTCCAAATGATCATAAGGATGATGAATTTTGTCATACTTGTGGAGCTTCACGATATATTAAATCTCCTGAAGTTGATAGTGAGCTTGAGCCTTCAAAAAAACTACATCGAGTTTCAGCAAAGACTTTGAGACACTTTCTATTAATTCCTAGAATCAAAACGTTATTTATGTACTCGAAGACAGCAGATTCTTTGAAGTGGCATGACGAGGAGCGTTCTAAAGATGGAAAGTTAAGGCATCCCGCTGATGGTCTAGCATGGAAAGATTTTGATAGGTTGCATTCAGATTTCGCACTAGATTGTCGCAATGTGAGACTTGGCTTGTCAAGTGATAGGTTCCATCCATTTCGAATCATGAGTATATCACATAGCACATGGCCAGTTATGTTGATGGTGTTTAATCTGCCGCCTTGGATGTGCATGAAATATGAATATTTTATACTTTCTTATTTATACCTGGGTCGCGATCACCTGGAAATGACATTGATATTTACTTACAACCATTGATAGATGAGTTAAAATTATTGTGGGATTCTGGGGTTGAAACATATGATGCTTCAAGAAATCAAACTTTTCAAATGCGGGCAGCTCTGATGTGGACAATTAATGACTTTCCTGCATATGTTATGTTATCTGGTTGGAGTACAAAAGAAAAGTTTGCTTGCCCTTGTTGTAACTATGGCACTAATTCTCGCTATCTTAAACATAGTCGAAAAATGTGTTATATGGATCATCCACGGAGATCTAACAAAAGATCTTTCAATGGAAAAACTGAATTTAGGCCTCCTCCACCTTTCTTAAAGGGAACTGATGTGCTTAATAGCTTACAAGATTTTGAAAATCTGTTTGGAAAGAAGAGAAAGAGATCAAATGATGGCCCATGGAAAAAAAGGTTAATCTTTTTTGAATTACCTTATTGGCAGCACAACTTGTTACACCCAACCTTGATGTAATGCACATAGAGAAGAACATAGTTGATAGCATACTTGGAACTCTTTTGGATATATCTGGCAAAACAAAGGGTCATGCAAAAGCCCGGTATGATTTGAAAGATATGGAAATCAGAAAGAACCTTCATCCAAAAGATACAGAAGATAGTAAGAGAACAAAGTTTGCAAAAGCGTGCTTCTCAATGACAAACGGAGAGAAATCAATTTTTTGTGGAGTTTTAAAGACAGCCAAGCTACCTGATGGTAGTGCCTCCAATATATCTAGGTGTGTGCACTTGGATGAAAGAAAATTGTCTAATTATAAAACCCATGATGCTCATTTCATATTACATTACTTGCTTCCAATACCAATTAAAAGCATTATTCCTAATTGTGTGGCTATTCCTTTGATTCGTCTTAGTTCCTTCTTTCGTCGTTTGTGTCAAAAAGAAATCACGGAGGAACTGGATTGCTTAGAAGTAGAGATCATAGAAACAATAAATCAGTTGGAGCAAATTTTTCCTCCTTCATTTTTTGATATAATGACTCATTTGCCTATTCATTTGGCGAATGAAGTGAGATTAGGAGGTCTCGTTCAAAATCGGTGGATGTATTCCACTGAAAGAGAAATGGGTACATTCAAATCATACATCTGCAACAAACGTTATCCAGAAGGTTGCATAGCAGAGACACAAGTGGGAATAGATTGTATGAATTTATTCTCCAAATATCTACATGGAATTGTGCGTACCAGATTTAACAGAAGAGCCCGAAATAATGATGAATGTGAATCAAGTGATGCATAAATTGTGAGTTTGTTTCCTACAAAGGAGTTCCTTTAGGAGCAAAGAAAACTGATCCATTCATTTTAGATAACAAGTCACTAAGTCAGGCACATGCATACTTATTGGGAAATTGTGATGAGGTTCAAGAATATATTAGGTATCTTAATTTGAATATAGTATTCTTTTTGTATAATTAATTTTTTAACTTATTTTATTTAATGTTTTAACAAAAAAAAGTACATGTTGTGTAGAGAGCATGAGCAAGAGGTTAATAATCATCCACGAAGATCTAAATAGAGCAAGGCCAAGAATCATTGTCAAAATTTCTCTCAATGGTTTGAAACTCGTGCTTTGCAAGAAGATGTGCCTGATTTGATAAAAAAAATTGTCTAGAGGACCAAATTCTGTTGCAAAAATATATTCTGGGTATCTCATCAATGGATAAAGATTCCATGTTAGGCAGCGTGATGCAAGGCGTAAAACACAAAATAGTGGTGTTACACTAATTGCCTCAACTACAAGCTTTGCAAGCTCAAAGGATAAAAATCTGATTGCTGCAGATTTGACTTATTATGGTAGAATAGTTGATATTGTTGAGTTAGACTATTACGGTCATTTTAAGGTTGTTCTATTTAAGTGCGATTGGTATGAGGTTGAAAATGATACTTATGGCCTTACTTATGTCTATTTTAACAAGAGATGCTCTCAGGAAGAGCCTTTTGTGCTTGGATCTCAAGTACACCAATGCTTCTATGTGCAAGATCCATATGATCAAGATAGACATTATGTTATGAAGACTGTTCCGAGAGACTTGTTTAACATGGGTGATCAAGTTGAATCTAAT
>JAJOOS010018929.1:0-24536 GCA_029582725.1 Solanum chiquidenum | reverse complement strand
TGTAAAAATCACTTAAATAATAAATTTTTGGTTGAGTTAGAATTAGGATTTTAATACTTGGGCTGAAATTTAAGTGTTGGGCTTAAGAAAATAATAAAATTAAAGACTTAAGTTAATTAAAATTTAATAAAATATTTATATTTTATTTATGAATAATATATAAATAATTATAAAATTTATATATATAATTTAACGGTTCGGTTTGGTTATTTTTGCGGATATTCTTTTGTAAAATCAAAACCAAACCAAATAGTATCGGTTTTCAAAATTCAAAAACCAAACCTAACCAAATCCAACCAAATATCGGTTTTTTTAATTGGTTTGATTCGAATTGCGGTTCGGTTTGGTTGTTTAACCATAACCATGAACAACCCTAGTCACAACCATGAGTTTCGGTGTCAAAAAGTGTGTAATTTCATTAGCAATCAAGCATTCACAAGAAATTACTACTCAAAATTAGGCCTAAATAAAAAGTATAATAAAACTCAAAAGAGTTTTTTCTTTTCTATAAAAAAATTTAAAAAATTTAACTCCATAAAAAAAAGAGACTCGGTTCAAAGAGACTATTCTCGGGAAAGGAATCGAAAACAAAAGTCGAGGATCTCATCCTAAAAAAAAGGCTCAGTAAAATAATAAAAACTAAGAATTCATTCCTCCAACCCACAGTTAAAAATATTCTATATCCCCAAAAAATCAATTAAAATTTAAAACAAGGGTGAGAAGACTCCCTGAGGCCTTTAGGCCTAGCTAGTAGCATGTTCTCTAAATTTTCATCAAGGGTAATATGCACCCCACACTTAAGCCTAAACGAGCTCCTTTTCTTCAAATTTTTGGGTACTTAGACTTCCCCTAATCTGTAAATGCAACACAAAAAAGTGACACTAATTTTTTTTAAAAAAAATAAGAAGTTACACTACAACTTGGGTTACCTCCTAATAAGCACCTATTTAACGTCGTGCCATGACACAAGTAAGTTCACCACTCTCTTTATAATTTGAACTTATGAATTGCACCCCTAACTTTGTATAAACTTTTCTCCTCCTCTCAAGGGGATGTGGTATAAAGATAAAGGAACCAAGTAATAGATGCTGCATCTTGCAATTCTTGGCCCTTATTTGAGGAATGTTGTTTTGTCTACGTGGACAAGACAAAGTTATGATGTAGGGTACTTGTTCCTCATCTATACACTCCTCCATTAGTTTATACGACTCAAATTTTACGTCGTCGTCCAAGTATAATGTTGAAAATGTTTAGAATGAAATCTGAGATGCCTCAACTCCAAAGCAACATTATTTACAACATTCTCACTTTCGTACTCTTTCTTAACATCAACTCTAAGGAATAAGGTGTAGTTGAATGGTTGGAATACCTCTTTTTGATCCACTAGTTGATCATCAACCACAACATTTGTTGGTTGGGCATCACACACCTCAACCTCTTTATTCAAGTGAGCCTCCAAGTCATGAATATTTGAGCCAAATAATCTATGTCTTGTGTGAGCTAAATCTTTCCTTTAATTAGTTGGGTTGTCATATATGTTAGACCATCACAGATAGATTCTTGAAACTTTATAAGTATCTTTTTCATGTAGCCAAGATTGTCTCACTATCTTTAATTCTGCACAACTTTCTCTTTACTAGTTTTTTGACACATGCATTACACGTGATTACCAATTCAGAAAATATATGTTATAGTAAATATTTGAGCCAAATAATCTATGTCTTGTGTGAGCTAAATCTTTCCTTTAATTAGTTGGGTTGTCATATATGTTAGACCATCATAGATAGACTCTTGAAACTTTATAAGTATCTTTTTCATGTAGCCAAGATTGTCTCACTATCTTTAATTCTTTACAACTTTCTCTTTACTAATTTTTTGACACATGCATTGCACGTGATTATCAATTCAGAAAATATATGTTATAGTAAATACTATTTCTTATTTAAGCGAAGATTTGTATAATAAGTTTAGCAAAAAATAATATTGCAGATTCTTTTGTGAATGTTCAATGTGGATCGTCATACGTATCTCTTATTCACACGAACCTATGAAGATTGTCAATGAAAAATTTTATTAGTTAAATACAATAATGTATATATTTGTTTTAATTTGATGAGGTTCAATCATGTAATTTTTCGTATCTCGCTAAAATTACCTTATAGACGATATTTGTTGTGTATTTTTTTTATCATCTAACCAGATGAGCGTTGCATGTGTATTCCACATTGAACTATTTAGATGTCATATGAACATGTGAAGAGAACAACTACGTTAACTGAGAAAGGTTTCCTTTTAAAATTTTACCGAAACAAATAAAAATTGAACTTAAAGAATATATTGTATTTTTGAAATCATATATATATATATAATCACTTGTCCATCTTACACCCAACAAAGATATAGTTCATATACTTGTAAATTATTTTCAATTTATTCAACCAAGCACGATTCGTCAAAGGAAAAATGACAACACCGTGTTATCATATATATAGGGGTGGTATAATATTATGAAAAATTATTGGTTAAAAGTTAATATAAGGAAAGATGAAATATAGAAATAATTAATGTAATAACTATGGAATTCATAATATTGTAACTAAGAATGTAAAAGAGTGTGAATAACATTCGCAATAATTAGTAATAACTAAGAGAATTTAGTTATAACATTATAAATTCTCTTAGACAGGAGCATTACATACTAATTTATATATTAAGCAAAAAAATAATTATTATATCATCAAAATTATTTTTCTCAAGTACATGAGGTTATGGAATATACCCTCTTAGGATAGAACGATTTACTTCATCAGAAAAATGGTACCTCTTATTCCGCTAAATTTTGAACTCACTCAACCATAATAAATCACAAAAAAAAAAAATGCAAGAAGAAGAAGAGTAGAAGATTAAAAAAATTGTAGTTGAAAAATGAGAGGAAACAACTTTATTTATAGTCAACAAAGAGTACTATGAACAAGTATTTTTTTATGTCTTATTTGAAAAGCCATGACCTTTCCAAGAAGTCAAAACCCTTTGAAAAGTCCCAACTTATTGAAAAAGTCACAACTCTTTGGAAAAGTCACAACTCATCAAAAAATCACAACCCTTTGAAAAAAGTCACAACTTATCGAAAAAAGTCACAACTCATCGAAAAAGTCACAACCTAAGTTAGGGATATTATAGTAATTTAACATTCAAGTTAGGAGGTCATGCTTTTAAGGTAACTAATTTTTTGTCACGTGCGTTGCACGCGATTACCAATTCAGAAAATATATGTTATAGTAAATAGTATTGCTTATTTAAGCGAAGATTTGAAAAATAATCTTAAATGTAAATATTTAGTCCATGTTACTGAATATAAAGTTTTAAATGATAAATTTTAAATGATACATATATATTCACATATTTTCACGTGAGTTTTTTTCTTTAAAAAAAAATATCTCGGAATATTTTAAAATAATATATTTTGAAGTTAAAAGATCTTATTAACTTGATAATACATTCGTGACATATACAATACTTTAATTTAAATACAAATACCTACACAAATATTAATATATATTTGCATTAATGAAAATATTTGCCTAATAAAAATTAGATATTAAATAATATTTATAAACTAAACTAATACAAACTTCAACTTGCGTTATTACAAGTCATATGAACTTTTCTTCATTTAAATACTAAAATATTAAGAATTAATAAATAAGTATAACAAAAGGGCAATGTTTATATAGTAATAACGATTTAAAGCAAACTTCCTGACAATGTAAATCACATAAGTAGCATTGTTAAATAAAGTCATTATTTTGTCTTGATCATAAAAAAAAAAATTATGACAATTCTCTAAATTTTGGAGAAAGATATTCAAAAGCATATGTCTACATCACAACAGAAATTGTTAACAAAAACAAATGAATTTAGACTACATCATATTAACTTCATATATTTGAACATTACATAAAAAATAATTATTTTATCATCAAATGTATTTTCCTCAAGTACTCGAGGTTATGGAATATACCCTCTTAGGATAGAACGATTTACTTCATCAGAATAGTGGTACCTCATATTTCACTAAGCTTCAAACTCACTCAACAACAATAAATCACACAAAAAAAAATGCAAGAAGAAGAGTCGAAGATAAAAAATAATTGTGGTTTAAAAATGAGAGGAAGCCTCTCTATTTATAGTCAACAAAGGATAGTATGAACAAGTGTTTTTTGTCTTATCTGAAAAGTCATGATGTTTTCTAGAAGTCACAACTCAACGAAAAATCACAGCTCTTTGAAAAAAGTTACAACTTATCAAAAAAGTCACAACTCATTGAAAAAGTCACAACCTAAGTTAGAGATATTTTAATAATTTAACATTCAAGTTAGGAGTTCATGCTTTTAAGGTAATATAGATATAGATATATATATAGCTATAGATAGATAGATAGATTGGGATTCAATCTATTCCTGTAATTGAGTATAAGCTAGGCATGTATCTTGCAATTGATAAGCATCAATCTTAGCCTTCAGTTCCATAATTTTTTATTGTTGTTCCATGCATTATAATTCTGGTTTCATAATTTTCAAATTAATTTTGTCCAACATGTGCATACGTTGCTTAAATAAATTCATATTACGAGCCTCTTATTGCGCATTCTCCAGTTCATCACCCTTGCCAACATCACAAATAATAGAAGAATCGTAATAGGAGTTCAGGGGAGGGGAATAAGAGTTAGAACAACCATTTCAATGACCATATCAACCACCACATATATCACATATAGGACACTTGATATCCATGTGCGGGTCCATCACAATACTTACAACGATACATGTCACGACCCAAAGTATACCCAAGGCGTAACATGGCGTATAGAACCCCAAGAGGTCCTACACAAGACACTTAGCATACATCATACAAGATAATATAATTTAAAGAGTTCAAAAGATAGCATTTCATATTTCAAAAGAGTTTTTGAAGCAAAGCAGAAGTCTATCATTGTCTCAATAAGCCATATAATACATCATAAGGAAAGTGATTGGGACGTAACCCATACATCACATACAAAGTACAAGAAAATTAAAATGACATAAAGCTATAAAAGTGACATCATCGTCCTCGAAGTATGAGGGCTCACCAAGTCTTCAAATGTCTA
This sequence comes from Solanum chiquidenum, assembly GCA_029582725.1. NCBI lineage: Eukaryota > Viridiplantae > Streptophyta > Magnoliopsida > Solanales > Solanaceae > Solanum > Solanum chiquidenum. The sequence continues at coordinate 19,387 of JAJOOS010018929.1, read as the reverse complement.
ATGCAATCAACTAGCCACAAACGGAGGTAGAAGAATCAGCAAGCCCTACATTAGTAAAACAATGTAGGCACAAGTATGCATTAGTACATGGAATGTACCAAGTATGAGGGGAATGCAATAAAACATGGGACGTGGTCATAAGGGGACAAAATCCAAAACATGAAATGCATGACCAAGTTAAAACATAGTAAAATCATTTAGAAAGATTAATAAATTATGAACACGGTCAATGTATCTTTAAATTATAAAGGAAGCTTCATAATACATTACTAGTTAACTTAGTTCATATTTTGGGAAGTTTACCATTAATAGACATAGACAATGTGAGTTATAACATAGAATCCGGTATATCCCTTATACCGAAAGAAGGGGAATTCTACTTGCCAAGGTAGAGCCTGTACACATCATATCATATGTTATATGTAGATCCACTAGCTATGTCATTTAAGACAACTCCTACATGGCACATAGTTTAGGACTAGAGGTTGCTACTAGAGACTAACCTAATTGAGCCTCCAGCTCAAAGCCACTCGGTGCTAAGTAAAAATAACATGGAATATTTTTTAATTATATTCATATTATCATCCATGGAAAATTACAATTAAGATGTTAATCCAAGCTACAATCATCATAGAGTAGCTTCTTAGACCATGTGTGAGAAAACATTTCACCATTCATGATCTTTTCATAATAGCTTTATAAGGCACAATCATTAACTTAATACTAGAAATGCCCTACTACTAATTGAAGTAGTTTTAAAAACATGATCTATAATCATTGATGACATATTTAGATACCATATTAATCAAAACCTAATTTAGGAAATAACCCAAAAGCATTGAGGACAAATATAGATGTCATTCATGTCATGTGGCCAAGCTTCATAGAACATAAAGATACCTTCATCTATAATCTTACTTGAGTCATAAACATTTATTTCATAAAAACATGCATAATTTCATTAAAACATATTCATATATTTAAGTTTCTTCATAAATTCATGTAAATTAGGGTTCAAAGTTAAAATTCACAATAAATGCATGGGTTCACATGGAATTAGTTGAAAGGCATGTAATTAAGTCTAAATCATCAAAATAACACCACAATCAAGCAATTAAATCCGTAAAAATAGAACCCATGAGGAATTGAATCAAAACCTAATCAATTTTTGGGAGTTTGAATTGGAGAATGGAAGAAACTTTGGGGGCTCAATAAATGGATAGAACTCATTGATAAACTCCCTATATACCTTGATTGAAGCCCTAAGCAATGATGAAGAAATGAAACTTGAACTTGACGAACCCTAGCTTCTTCTTCTTCTTCCTGGATATAGAGAGATGATTTTTAGAGGGAACCTTGGAGGGAATTTAGGAATTTGGTCAAGTTTAAGGAATTTAGGAGAATGAATTGAAATTGGTAGTTTTAGGTCTTAATTCACTTATATAGGTCTTGAAATAGGGTTTAAAATAACGTAGTTGATGTGCCACGAAATCATGGCACATTTGATGCTTGAAAACTAAGAATTAATACTAGAATCGAGTGTATTTATGTGGATATAATGGGTTTGGTAGTGTTTGTACAAGTGAAACAAGTGGAAGGGAAAGAAGATAGAAAAGATGAAAGTGCAAGCTGAAATCTCAAGAGCTGACAAATGAAGTGAAGATCACGGATGCCTTTACGGGCCATGAAGCTTAAGATGGATCATGATAGCATCCATAGTACCATTTCTAGTTGGCCAACATTGAAGACCCAAACGTGGGGAGTTCTAACTGAAGACCACGGATACCCAGACAGACAGTGGTCTCTTCAACGATCCGTGATGTTTTCCATGATGTAATTTCCAGTGAGCAGGCTTTAAGAAGGAAACTTGTGGAAAGGCTAAGTGAGGACCATGGGAGACCTGACGGACCATAATACCTATGACGGGTTGTGATGCAGCTCGTGAAATTGAACCAGTGAAGAGACCTTGAGAAGCTGAAGAGTGAATTGGCCCAAGTGAAGACCACGGGCACCTTTATGGACCGTGGTCAGTGCCACGACCCATGGTGACGTCCGTGACAAGTTACAATGTGCAAGCTTTGAAGAAATTGTTTTGGGTGAATGCAAGTGAAGACCACGAAGGGGTTCATGGACCGTGAAGCCCTTGACGGGTCATGGGAGATGTCGTGATAGGTCCGACAGTTCAGTCCTACTTCAAGTAGGACTCTTTTTAAAACACTTTATTTTAATTAATTAGGTCATTTTTAGTTTTTATCTTATCTTACCTTGGACGACAGACAAGTTTCCATTATTCTCAGTTTTTGGATTTTCAATTTTAACATTGAATTAAGTTAGAAGTTTGGATTTCCGGTTCTTGAATTATCGAAGTGGCTTGTTGATTTGCTTATTCTCGTAAGTACTTTCTAAACCTATTTTTGTTTTATATTTCTAAATGTTTACGTGAAATCTTGAGTGGCTAAATACCACAACTGGGATTGTGGGATCTATGACGTAAAATCAAAGTGTAATTTCGTAAAACGAGTGATAGGCAATTTATGTTTGCAATTTATAATTTAGCTTTCATTATTCATTGTTATTATGATGAGTGCACGCATTGGAGTGAGCATGTATCTATTATTTATTCGAGAGAGAAATAATAGTTAGGAAAAAGCTAAATTAACTGGAAGAAATGGAGTCCAAGTTTGACTTCGAGAGAAAAGAACTTTAACACCATTGTAAACGAGGGTAAAAATTAGTAACACTCTGGGACCGAGAGGACTTGAGTGAACATTATCTAATTAGACTGAGAAGTATCAGATATATCCAACTCGTCTGCATTTTGTAGAGATAAATTGCTTGAAACTCAACTACGGAAGAACATTAGGTGTAACATTATGGGAAACACAATCCTGGTTTCTTTTAATCATCGAAACAACTTGATAGCTGAAAAAACTCTGTTAATTGTTAATCTGGATTTTGATTACAAATCTTAGTTACTAGAACATCTCAACTAAACCCATTTTACTTTCCGTAATTGTTTCTTTAGGAAATAATAATGATATTTAAGTACATCGCGACATTTTTGTAAAGAAATTCTCTGTGGGATCGACCTCAACTCATGTTGAGTTCTATAAATTGACTTCGACCATTTTTATCTCTTAATTGAGGTGTAACTTTGGATGTATCAGTAGTTTAGATACCAAACACTTTGGAGAAAAACTAAAATGACCGTAACTTAAAACCTGATGAGGTGCCTTCAAAGAGAGGCTTCATAGACCGTTCAAGGCTTCACGGGCCGTATAGCCGGTTGTGAAACTTCACCTTCCCAATAGGGCTTCACTAAAACAGTCATAATTGTTTACTCCAAACTCGAAATAATTAAAACTTGGTGGCGTTGGAAAGAGGACTCAAAGACCTTTAGTTTGATAGGTCACGAACCACCTAATTCATTATGTGCTAAGAGATATGATTCTTTGGAGTTGACCCAAAACTTAAAAATTTACGGGTGACTTGTACAGACCCCTGAACAGACCGTACAAGTCACCACGGGCCGTTTAGGGTCCCATCTAGGTGACCCCCCCCCCTCCCATTGGCAGCCTTGGACGGTCGTCCACCATGCCCTAAACAAGTTGTGGACTCCTAAACAAGCCATCTAGGGTGTTGTAAAGGGTCCATGGTCCATTTTGAGTTCGTGGACTTGCCCGTTAGTTATTTCTTGAAGTCCGAGGTGTTACAATACCCATCACCTAACCACCATTTATCCCAAGCATCCATAACAATAAGAGTACCAAATTATTCAAAGGAAAAAAATATTTATTCAGAAAAAAATACTTAAATAAATAAAAAGAAAAAGTTTAACCTAGAAGAATAATTAATTTCTAAGTCCTCAGCAACATGCCAAAACTTATTGGTTCCAAATGCACACACAAGTGTACGTGGTCGCACAAGTAATATAGTATCTCTAAAAGAGCTCATTTATCAAACCCAAAGGACTTGTCGATTAACTATTTTACTAAATTATACTAATCTTATTATTTATTCAAGCGTGACAAGAGTGTTTGATTTTTGTTTGTAAATAAACAAATACAAGAATTATATAATAAGATTAACTTACAATGATTGGGCAATTTCAAGGCTGCAGCATGCTAAGAATTCATGTATCTCATTTAGTGATTTACAAGGTTGGTGTTATGATCATGATTTCTCAACTTCTAACCGCCTACCCTACTTCACTATCTAACTACATCGTTAAGAAGGGATATATAGACTCAACTGGTGAAAATTTATATTTCATCCTTTTTTGTAACCAAACATGGTATTCGTCCAGGTGTCAATCCTAAAAACTAATCTAAACAAGTGGTATGCAAGAAAGATCGCACTCCTTGTATTTTCTGGTCTTTCTACTTATTCGTCTCTTGAGTTCAAAAATAGACAATGAATTTATCTCAATGGTGATCAAACATGAAATACTAAAAAAAGAATATAAGAATAATTTATATGATAACCAAATTCATCCAAACGAAATCAATGTTCAACAATCATTCGTAGTCGCAGCCCCAGAAAAAGAGTCTTTAGCTACTAATGTCTAAAACAAAAAAAGAACAAAAAAACCCTAAAAAATACGATGGCTCTCCACTACAACGTATGTTGCTCTTCAAATAATTATTCGTATGGACTATTTATAGATCTAGAAACCTTAAATAAAATAATTAAGTTCAAAACAAATTGGGAAACCCAAAACCAAAAGGAATTGAGTTCCACATTGTACGCGTATTCTCTAGAAAAAATTCATCGCCTTCACAATTTGCTGTTGGTGCCTTTGTTAGCTGCCACATGGCAGATTTGCAATTGAAATTGCAATTTCAACTTATATATTATTTTATAAAATTTAATCCATTAAGTTTCTTGTTTGTTTCCTTATATAACCTTTCATCTTCAATTAATTTATATTCCAAACTTCTTACTCTTCACCTCAATTTAATCCTACAAATAAAATATACTATTAAGCACAATCCGCACAATCCATAAAATCTATACTAAAAAGGACAAACAAATATACTAAATGTGAGATAAATAATAATTAAAAATATATATTTTTGCCATCACATCCGTAACAAATTGGTATACCATCTCCCTCTTGGGAGAAAGACTCAATGGCTTTTTTTGGAAACCACTTTCTTCAGCTCAACCATTATTGGATCAAGATCTTGCTTAGCTTTCACATCCAATAAAAGAGACGATTCTAAGTCATTCAGAATAATAATACCACCATCCTCAAAATCAACCAAGTGAACACCCAATCAAGCTCATCTATGCACGTCATGAACCAACTCCTTTTTACCATCTTCAATGTGAGCGACATACTTATGGACAATCGTCTAAGAGAATCGGCAACCATATTAGCCTTGCCCAGTTGATAGACAAGCTCATATTATAATTTTTTAACAACTCAAGTCACCTCGTTAGGTAAAGATTCAAATCATTTTTCTTAAACACATATTGAAAACTCTTATGATAGGAGAACACATCCACATAACACCATCGAGATGATTTTTCCAAATCATGAGTTGGATAGTTTTTTTCATGTGTCTTAAGTTGCCTCGAAGCATAATAAATTACTTTTCTGTTTTTCATCAAGATACAACCTAGATCAATCTATGAAGCATCATAATAAACCACAAATCCATTGGATCCTTCCGAAAATGTCAAAACTAGGCTTATGTAAGACAATTCTTCAACTCTTGGAAACTTTTCTCACAAGCTTCAGACCATTGAAACTTCACCTTTTAATAGTGTCAATGTAGTGAAAGGACAAGCAATAAAGGATAACCTTTCCACAAACCTTCTATAATAGCCAACCAAACCCAAGAAACTTCGAATATCTAAAGGGGAAAGAGGTCTACGCCATTTTCTAACTACCTCATACTTCTTAGGATCAACTTGAATACCTTTATCAAAAATAATATGGCCAAAAAAAGCAATGAACCTAAACCAAAAATCATATTTTCTAAACATAGAAAACAATAGACGATCCTTGAGGATTTAAAAAATGATCTTTAGGTTATCAACATGTCCATCCTCCCTTGGTAAGTAATTTAAAATATCATCAATAAAGACGAGCACGAACATGTCAAGGTATTGTTTGAAGACTCTATTCATAAGATCCATGAAAGTCGTCGGGACATTTGTTAAACTAAATGACATGATTAGGAACTCATAGTGACAATATTGAATTTGAAAAGCCGTCTTTGGAATGTCAGTTTCTCTTACCCTCAACTGATGATTCCCCGATCGAAGATCAATCTTTGAGAAGAAACTAGCACCTTTGAAGTTGATCAAACAAGTCATCAATCATATTGATAGGATAGTTATTCTTTATTATAACCTAGTTCAATTGTCGATAGTCAATACATATACAAAGTGAACCATCCTTTTTTCAAACAAATAAAATTAGAGCACACTATAGTGAGATACTCGGTCTAATGAAGCTCTTATACAAAAAATCTTTCAACTAGCCATTAACTCCTTAAGTTCTATCAGAGTCATACGGTAAGGAGGAAAAGATATAGGTTGCATATATGGAAGAAGGTCAATTCCAAAGTCTATTTCCCTTTTGTGAGAAACACCAGGAAGATCATATGGCAAAACTTCTATAAACTCATTAACAACTAGATTTGACTCAAAGTAGGGTCTTCGGAATCGGTATCCCTAACCCAAATAAAGTGACAGATGCAAACACTAGAAATCATTTTACATGCCATAAGGCATGAAATAAACCAACTTGTAGGTTCTAAATTTCCACCTTTTTATTCAAAGATAGGTTCATTCAGAATCTGAAATGTGACCACTCGGATTCTACAAGGAATGGAAGCATAACAAGAATGAAGTCAATTCATCCCAATAATGACATCAAAATGTATCAACTCTAACTTCACAAGAACGACTAGGGTGACTTTACGGGAAACTAAAATTAGGCAATTTCTATACACTCGTCTAGCAACAATGGAATCACAAACATGAGTAGAGACTGAAAGGTTCAAGAAGAATTTTGGGACTAACATGAAACTTCATAGCCACATAGGGAGTCACAAAAGACAAGGTAGCACCTGGATCCAGCAATGCATAAATATCAAACCGAAAGACTCGTAACATTCCACTAACGACATCTGGAGAAAAATCATAATCCTGTCGAGTCTTAAGAGTATAAACTTGTTCTGGCGTTGACCACCATAACCAGAAGAGGCACTATACTGAGTTAGGCCACCAGAAGAAACACTAGGTTGATCCTGACAACCATCTCTACCCTTCAATGCAGTCTCTCAATCTGTGACCAGCATTACCACAACCAAAACAACCATCGATACTGGCTAAGCATCTCCCTAGGTGTCTCTTACTACACTATTATCAAGTGGGGAATGAAGATCCACAAGAACCAATTCCTTGAGGCTTAGGATTAGACACCCTATATATGTTGAATCTCTGAACTAGGGCACTGATGAAGTCAGATCGGAGAACTTTTTCAAAAACTGTTTTCCTCTTTGATTTGTTGAGCTTGAGTCATTAACCTTGAAATGTCCATCTTTTTAATCAACATGACGGTTCTACATTCTTTGACCACCATTTCTGAAACACCCAAAACAAACTTACTCATACAAGCTCTAGAGTTGACAACCATTGCCGGGGCATACTTTGATAATTGAGTGAACTTCAAAGAGTATTCTTTCACACTCATGTTTTCTTGCCTTAGGTTGATAAATTCTTGCACCTTAGTCTTTCTTATCTCATGGCAAAAGAACCAATCAAGAAATGCCCCTTTGAACTTGTCCTAATCCAAGGAACCCATTTACAATGCCATTTTATCCTTTTATTGAGCAAAACATACTAGAGAAACTCTTTCAATTAGTAGGCAACCAAGTCCTCCTTTTCCATTTGAGTCACTCCCATAATGTCCACAATATTTTGGATCCCTTTAAAAACTCGTGTGGATCCTCATCAACTTTTGAATCATGAAATTCTGGAGGTTTCATCCTTGTGAAGTCTCAAACCCTTGTAACTGATGTACCTACCTTTGGGTTCATAGGAGCTACCACTTCCCTATTAGCTTGTGCAGTCATAGCATGTGCCAGCACTTGGAAGGCGGCCTTAAACACCACATAATACACCTTTTCGAACAAAGGATCAATCGGATCTAGACAAACTTTGGGTTCCACATTGTCAATGGAATTCCTTCTCACTAGCGCTCTTCTTGGAGGCATGTTCTGAAAACGCATAGGATAAGTTAGGAGGAATGCCTTTATAAAGTTCAACTTTACCACACGAGTTTATAAAGGTCTATTCATAAATATGGCGCATTTCACACTCATAAATAAGACTCTACTAAATGCGGCTTGTCAGACACCTAAAACTCTTTCAAAACTTAATGCTCTGAGACAAAGTTTGTCACAACCCAAGCTAACCATATGACAGGGAGACTAGGATAACGAGAAATCCTAAAAAGGTTACTTGACATAAGCATTGCACTAAGATTATGACCAAATAGAAATAAAGAGATAAAATGGAACATAAGCCTCAAAAGACAATCTCAACATAAGGAGAATCTTAGTGAAAAGACTGTAAATGTGGAATCATACTTAATCTAACAACAAGCCTCTTCCAGTAGATCTGACTAGCACAAGTCCTAGCTCACGATGTAAATTTAAAAACTGAAAGTGTAAGAAAGACATAAAGACACATAACATGTGTCCATTCCCTTGAACCATGAGGACTCACCAAAACGTCAAAGTCACGGTAACACCTCGGTCTTAGAAAGAACTAATTTTAGTAAGAACCAATTTGGAAAGAGGTACATCAAGAATTTTGCAAGTTAATCTTAAATTGTGAGTTTTTGGTCAACTTCAAAAGACCATAATTTCCAGTACATGATGAGTTAGGTGGTCCATAAGGTATCAAATGAAAGATCTTTGAGTCCTCTTTCCAACGCCATCAGATTTGCTAAATTCCAAGTTTGAATAAGAGAGATATACTCATTTAAGTTCAGCCTATCCGTAAAGGAAATTCATCCGAATTAAGGAGGAGTATTTTGGTCTTTTTCTTTACCCCACTAAATTTACACGTTTTGGTTACCCCAAATATGGGTCTAAACTTAATTGGATCAATTTTCACAATTCCAAAACACGCCTAGGGTTTTAGAGAGAAGTTCAAGCGTTCGTTCAAGGTTCTTGCGATCTAGAAGGAATTTCACCAAGTATTTGATCCTTACGAGGTATGTAAGTTTGCATAGTGTTGGGTTTGTTCACCCACACGTCAATCATGAGTTTCTTTTATGAATTTCATCCATAAGATTGAGCTTTTTGACGAGTTTCTTAAAGTTTGTGCTTCATTCTTTAATATGACTTTCCATTGAGTTCTTGGGATGAGGACCTTGTGTTTGAGTATTTTTCTCGAGTAATTTTGAGTGGATTTTGTTGTGATTGTGTTGGGTTTATGTTTCCAAAGGAGTTCGAAGGAATTCATTCGATTCTAGATGAGTTAGGGCATGAGATTGAGAAAGAAAATTTGTCGAAATCCTGGGCAGGGGCTTGGGGCGGCGCACCACCATAGCACCAGAATTACTGCCCAGTAGTTTGGATCTAGTGTGGTGCACCACTCAGTGCACCCCAAACACTGGTCAGTAGTTTTGGGGTTGGCACCGTACGTCACTCAGTGCGCCAGGGTCGCCAGGTCCCCTACTCTTCTATCCTTCTTTCCACGTATGTTCCCTCAAATCACACCTATGTTCTCTACTTGATATCCACATTTATAATCTTCATTAATCCTTGAGAGATCTTGCATATCCAAGTCATAACTCTTGAATTCATAATTCATAATTCAAATTCAAGAGTTAAGAGTATAGTTCGAGGAAGTTCTTTTGAGTCATTCTGAGAAGTCTTTTGCAAACTTTTAAAATTATTTTAAAGACTTGAGTACTTGAGTATGAGGATGAGGAGAGTTGAATTTAATTTTTCAAAATGAATATATGGGAACAAATATATTCCAAGAGTAAATGTCTTTACATTTAAAATCAGAGGAAACTTCGATTTCCAAATGAGTTCATGAGGATTTTTTTAGCACTATCTCTTTTAAGAGAACCTTTTGAGTAATAATCTCAAAGTTCAAGGATGAGGAAATGTTTTTAAACATATGAGCATGAGTTATATAATTGGGAGTAGTATTGAGCACCAATATGGGGACAAGTTCAGACAACTCAAAGTCTCCATAAACCATGTATGTCAACATGGGTAGAAAAGGTCATACTTTTTAGATGATTCCTTATTGCTTTTTAAGCATAGATTAGTGGATCCACTTAGTTGAGGATGTATTATACTCCGGCAAGGTATGTGAGAGTTCTGGCAGCGTGGGTGAGACGTTGTATCATCACATAGCTCATAGTGATGGTTGTCAGTTAGAGAATCTCCCAAATAAAAGTAAAATAGTTATTATTGTATTTTTAAATACATTGATTTATTATCTACTATTTTAAAATCTTTATTTATAATTAATATTTACTGTTGATTTTATATTGAACTGTGTTAAGTATTTTTGAGTTTGAGTATCGTTGAGTATTTTTGAGTATCCTTGAGTTGAGTTGAGATTAGGTGAGTATGTTCTTCCTTTTTAACAGTTCAAGCTTATGTATGTTCTTAGGAGTTCCCCCTACATGCTCATACATGGACCATTTGGCCTTGATCTTTCATGATGCACATACAGGTAACCAGGGTCATCAAGAGGTTCTTCATTGATACCACTTGCAGTTCAAGTGAGCTTTGGTGAGGCTCCTTGCTTCTCGAGGATTCCATTTATATCTTTTAGTTTTGTTAGGATGTCGTGGGTCTTGTCTCGACTTCCATCATAGTTATTAGAGGCTTCATAGATAGATAGTAGTAGTTCAGGAGTCTTTTCATTTTCATTGTTAAATGTTTAAGACTTAAGTTGCCTCTCTTTGGCCAGTTGAATGTTTATTTCTAAATATTTTGATTTTAGTATTTGAGGCATTTGAGTTAAATCTTTACTTTTGAGTTCATCTTAGCTGAGAGTTGAGCCAAGCCAAGGGTTTGCTTGGGGGCAGCAATGGTTCTCGAGTGCCGGCCACATCCAGGGCGTAGGCTCGGGACGTGACAACCACTTAGGTCAATCCACTAGTCAACTTGATGAAGAAATGTAAGATCATATATTATGAGACAATAAACACATGAGAATGTATGTGTAATTACAAAAATATACTTAATATGGAGAACAATGCATAAATGCAAACATGGAGCATGTTATGTCTGAAAATATGATAATTCATGACCAGTAAAATATAACAAATTTGATATGTTGAATTCATAATACATAAAACTAGGTCCATGCAATACTTGAAATTCATGACATGAGAATAGATTGTAATCTTTGAGGAAATCATAAGCTAGTGAGAAAACCATGTTCTTTTGTGGGATGTTAATTGTCAACCAACATAAACCATGTGTGAGCTATATCATGGAGTCCAATGTACTACTCCCACACCAAAAATAGATTTTCCTAGTTGAGAAGGTAAGGACCATGTTATTAAGCTTAGGTGGATCCACTAGCTATGTCCAATTGGGATAAAGTCCTATGGGGCACGTAGTTATGGGACAAGGGAATTGCGACTAATGAACTCTACCTCTACTAACGGGTGAGCCTCCATCCCAAAGTCCACTCAGTGCTTGTAAACTCCCAATAGAAATAAGTATAATCATATCATAATCATAATACTTGAAATGGTAAGAAGCTAGTAATACCAATTAAATCATAAATTTCATATCATAGGATAGATCCTTTCAAAACCATGATTTCATATCATACTCATAAGCACTCTTATCTAAAGCATCTAAATCATGATCATCCTTTTAGAATGAGAATACTTCAATTGGAAGTAACCTTTTTATAAAACATGTTGACACTTTATCTAAAAGCATCCTTGATTCATAAATCTCTCAACTCATAATGCATGAGTATCTTCAATTCTTAGTTCATAATCATAAAGTTCATGTGAAAATCATTGAAAACGTGTAATTTAGATCAAATCATGCATGATGAGATCAAATATAATCAATTTATTCATAAACAATTGAACCCATAGGAAATCATGCAAAACCCTAGAATTTTGGTTTGAATCATAGAAAAGAAAAAGATAATTCTTTGGAACTCAATGTATGGAAAAGGATCCATTGATGAATTTCCCACATACCTTGATGAATCCTAGCTTTGGAATCGTAAGAGGAGACTTGAAGCTTCAGAAACCCTAGAAATCACCTTCAGAGAATCCTTGAAGAAGAAGACTTTAGAGCTTTTGGGGTTTTCAGAGAATAAGAGGGAATGGGAGAATTTTCAAGTGTAAACTCATTTATAGGGCCTCAGAATAGTCTAGAAATGATGTAGTCTAGAAATTAAAAGGGTGGGAAAAGATTCAAATAACTCGAGTTAAAAAGTTGTCGAGGTGACCTACGGACCCATGTATGGTCCATAGAAGCTTATAATTAACTGGCAATTGGGGGTGTTATGTTAAGAAATAACACATTTTTAAAATCAATTCAACTTTAAGAGAAAAATCAATTATTAAAGGAGTCACCACTTAATTTTTTAAAAGAAATTAAGAAAACTTTAACTTTAAATACCTTAACAAAATTATGCCTAAAAAATTTAGAGAAAAGGGCATGAGGTTCTTATATACATTTCAAGAAGATTTTAAAGATATTTGAAATGTCCACTAAAACGTGGTTATCCGACAACTTGAAAACTACTTGACTAACTTTTTTGAGAAAGTAATCTTAAAGGGGAAGATATTAAAAGGAATTATTTGAAAAGTGATAAACTCAAAACATTTTGAAATAAATTGAGAGTGATTAAGACTTTACAAAATATGATTAAGTAAAGAAATCACTTGAATCATTTTAAAACGATAATAATTTGAATCGAATTTTCAACAAGTAACGAATTTGGACCCGAACACACGAATAAATAAATATAAGAATTGAAAAAAATATTATAAAATAAATGGATCCATACAAAAGAAATTAGCTCATCTTTTAGGAAAATTAATCAAGTCTAACTATAGTTTAAGTTAAGAAATTCACACGAAAATTTTTAGGGAAAGCAAAGATAAAAATTATACTAGCGCTCTATAGCTATAGTTTTGTTATTTGCGCACTATAGACAAATTATGTTTGCTATGGAGCATCTAATTTATATAAATCGCGGCGATTTGTATAAATTAGGCGATAATTCGTGTGTGTCTATAAAAATTGTGTTTGTAAATGTATATGCTCTCTGTGTTAGGCTTGTCAATTGTATATGTATACATAAATATATGTGGAATCTTTATATAAATACAAATTTATATAAAGAGTGGTGAGCAAGATTGGATGAGAGAGGAGAGAGGTTAGCGAGAGAGGGTATCTACATAAAATTTGAATTCGTATACAATTAAATCGAGTTAAAACATTTGTATGTGTATATCAAATCTCTCTCTCGCTTCATACAAACACAAATTATACATTGTATTTTTATAATTTGTGTTTGTATAAAGCGAGAGAGAGAGACAGAGAGAGGCAAAAGAGAACTGGGCAGGAGAAGATTGATATTTGTATAATTATAAGTGTATAGGATGGAGAGATATGTATTTGTATATACAATCTCTCTCACTTTTTACAAACACAAATTATACATTTGTGTTTGTATAAAGTGAGAGAGAGATTGAGAGAAGAAATCGAGAGAGAGAGAGACTGGGCAGGGAGCGGAGAGAGGAGAGTGAGAGATAACTGAAAAAGAAAGGAGAGTGGCGAGCAAGATTCTAGAGAGAGGGGAGAGTGGTGAATGGCAAGAATAGTCGAATGGCAAGAAAAGTGAAACGTTTGTTGTGAAATAGAATTGAATGGAACTGTAGCTAGGGTGTGCACTATTTAGAGTGTGATTTAAGATTATCCTCTCTTTTTTCACGGTAGTTTAGATATGGCAGAACTGTTTTTGAATTAACGTAAGAAGATAATTAATATATATATATATATATATTAATAATAAAAATTATCTTTTCAGTTTATTTAAAACTGCTATATATGTAAAAAGAAACTTTCATATTTGTAATACTGAAAAAGTACTATTATTTATGTAGTTAAGTCTTAAGGATGGTCTTTCCATCGTAATTTATGTTTCCTTATTTTCTCCTGGATTGCTGTTGAACTTTTTGGGCTTTTTGGCCCACTTTTTATTGTGTATACACTAAGTGTACACTCTGTATATTTTCTTCCAGAACCTGTATCTAGTATATACTCGGTGTATATTGTACATTTTGGACCTCCAAGACCTGTATATTAGCTTCCTTTGGACTTGTTCATCGGTTTTCCTTTCACACGACAAAGGAGGAGGCTGACTGAAAGAGAGAATGAGTTTGGGCCTCCATAGCACAACTCGAGATGAAACAAAGGTGTAAGAGTCTAGCAGACCCAAAATGGCATTTCAAAACAAACAAAACAAAGGAAATCGGATTAGTAAGTAAAAAATAAACTCTTTTGACAAACATTAAGAACAATGTTGTGCTCTAATAGCAAGGCAAAAAACAAAATAATTTATCTCAATCCATTTGATCACACAAACTCTTAAAAGAAACTTGTGGCTGGATAAAATAACAATTAAAATTTCATGGCTAAGCCCACTAAATTTGAAAGCAATATACATTAAAGAAGGAGCATTCTTGGCACAGTAACAAACAAAGCAACGCATATGCTATCCTAAATATCAAAGTTTGGCACTTAAACATCTATATGAAGAAAAAAAAAAGATCCATATTTATTCAACAAAGGAGACAATAAAAGTAATAACAACAATCTAACCCATGGTCTATAATATTTCATTTGCACATTGCTGGAAATTACCCAAGCATAAGCTCATTCTCTTGTTACAATAGACTAGTACAAAGATCATACAACATATAACCAAACCACTGTCAATTGACTTTATACTAAAGAAAAATCATCACGCTATACACATGAAAGATTAACGCTAACAAATTCATGCTTCAAGTAATCTTATGGACAAAACCTTAACAAAACTAAGATCTGAAAAAAAGAAGAAAAAGTTTGTATTTTTACTCTGACTCACTACAAACAGTAAACTATTTTAAAAACAAAATTATTAGGGAAAATGATGGCAGAGACTTGATCAAAACAGGTCGTGTTAAGAAGTAAGATCATAAACCCCATGCAATATGAAGAATGGAAGAAAGACACAGCCAAATACCATTAAGTCAAAACTAACAAAATTTCAATCTTAGCATGATTTAAAGTTTGATAAAGACATACAAATAAAAGTCTTGTTAGAGCAGAAGAAACTTTACAGGGAAAACCAACCCAAAATGAATACTCCAGTAGCTTGAAATAACAAGTTCATGGACTCATTTTAACTCAGCTTTAGTTAAGACGAACTCGAAATAGGCTAACTCAGAATGAAGGGTAACAAAGAATATACAACTATGAACTAACACTATTAGAAACAAGATATTAGAAATACAACAACTAATTAACAGATTAATTCTGGCACTTAGTTTTGAATGTAAAAGAGCAGACACTATGAAAAGGAAGATGAGGCAGTAAACTACTTGATTTTACACTAACTAGAATAACCGACAACTTCCATATATCAGATTACGAAAGTAAGCAATCTAGATTCCGAACATCAAAATTGAACTACGACTCATAGCCAACAAGATGAGATTATACAATGAACGGGAGGAAATCAACTCAACTTAAATGGAATCACCGAAATTTGAGCAAACAAAACTGGAAAAATCATTTGGAATAAACAGACCAACTACATTACTGATTTACAATCAAGAATAAGGGTGTGTTTGGTATGAAGGAAAACATTCTCATGTTTGGTTGGGTAAAATATTTTGGAAAATGTTTTTTTCAAATCAACTCAATTTTCTCAAATTTAAGAAAAATGACTTTCCTTCAAAAATTAAGGAAAACATTTTCCAAAACTCCCCTCCAACTTCAAATTACAACTTTTATTTTGAAAAAATAAATAAATTTAAAGCTTTTATTTTTAAAAAAAATTCCTTCAATTTTAATTTTTTTACCCCACCCTTACCCCCTACCCCGCCAGCCCATACCCCCCCACCCAAAAGAAAAATAAATTTATGTTTGTTTTAAAAAAATATTTCCAATTTTAAATTTTTATTTTCATCCCACCCCACCCCTATCCTCGACCCCCTCCCCCCGCCAGCCCCCACCCCCCACACTCCCCCAAAAAAATTAAAAAATTAAAGTTTGTTTCTAAAAATTAATTTCAAATTCAAATTCTTATTTTTCATCCCACTCCACCCCCGGCCAGCCCCCTTACAACCCCCCCCCCCCCAAAATAAATTTTAATTTTGTTTTTAAAAAATATTTTCAATTTTTATTTTTTATTTTTCCACCCCACCCCACCCCCTACCCGCGACCCCCTATCAGCCCCCACCCCCCTTACCCGTTGTAACACCCGGAAACTAGTAAGTTAAACTACAGCTTTACGTGAAGGTTTTAGAGTTTGACGTGAGGGGTAGAATCGTAAAATGGCTTCTCGTGCTTAGAATGAGGGTTTAGGGGTTAAACTTCAAGGTACGACTCCCCAAGGACCAACCAAAGGGCCCTTGAGGAGGACCCTAAAATAGCCCCAAAAGTTGTCAAAAAACAGCCCACCCATGATGGGGACTCACGCCTCGTGGATCCACCCACGTTCCGTGGGGGAGGGTCATGGGTCAAGGATTAAATTCCATGTTCCATTACCCCACCCACGAAGGACTGGTATGGTTCGTAGACCCACCCACGATATGTGGGTTGGGGTCTCGTGGGTTGGGACAGTGTTGGTCCTAGACGGTTTAAGTTAGGGACTTAGGGGTCAATCCAAGATTAGTTAGGGGTTGAGTGGTGTTGTTTTATTAGTAATTAGATCACCTATATAAACCTAATAGACCCCTAAACTAAATCAATTAAGTCATTCTTCCAAGACCCCAAAACAAACCCAATTTTCTCCAAATAAACTCTCTAGAATTCCAAGGAAGAAGAAGAAGAAAGGTGAAGCTAGGGTTGAAGAATCAAGATTTCCTCCTCAAATTCATGGTAAATTTTTAATAAGGTATGGTAGTCCTTCATCCATGGAGTCCCTCCAAACTCAATTTCAAAACTCATAACTTCCCCCAAAAGGTAGGGTTTTACTCTAAGTCATGGATTCACTTCAAAAATGATTATAATGGTTTAATTTCTCTATGTTATGATCAAATTGATGATTTACTACTGTTTTTATGATGAATTCCTCAAGAATCCATGAATTCCCCCATTCCTCCAAATTGGAACTTAAAGTGTGGGTATTGATTGATGTAAGTAGAATGTTATAGAATTATGAAAGTTTTGAATTGATTACTTGAATTATGTAGTAATTGAGGAATTCCTATGGTTTTTATGTTGAATTTTCCCCAAGAAACCATGAAATCCCCATGTCCCCAATCTATGAACTTATGATGTGGGTAAATTGTAGAAAGATGAATATCATGAGAATGTTCTTGTAGTAATTGAACTATTTGAATCATGATATTATCCATGTCTAATGTAGTAATCCTAGATATGTTGACGAATCATGATCTATGGTCGTTGAAGGGCAATTTATGAGAATTATGCATGACTATGAGATATATGTATATGCTTGATGAACACTTTGAGAGTAAAGTGATTATGATTATATCTAATTGTGGTGGTGTTGGATAATTACCCTCATGTATGAACCTTTGTATGAATAATACATGTTGTGAAAACCTTTCACATATAATGATGTACCTTGAATCGGTAGGCTAAGGGGCATCCCTTTCATGTGTAATTAAAAAGCTATCTTGAATGATATACCTTGAATCGGTAGGCTATGGGGCATCCCTTTCATGTGTAATTAAAAGTTATCTTTATTAATACGCCTTGGATTGGTAGGCCAATGGCATCCCTTTCATGAATGACTAATGAAGTATTCTAAGGCTTGTCTTGAATCGGTAGGCCAATGGTACCCCTTTCATGAGGATTCAATGAGCTATTTTAATGATGTACCTTGAACCGGTAGGCCAATGGTATCCCTTTCATGTGTAATGATGTTAATAGAGAATTAACTACTTCTTGGGAATTAAATGCTTAGCATCGAGTGGATATTATGAGGTGGAAGCTCTCCCTATGTATGGCCGGGTTTCTAGTAGCAACCTCCTTATCCCATAACTATATGCCCTCATAGGTCTTTAGCTAGTGGATCCACCTAAAAGATAATACATGTTAGTTCTACCTTAGGCAAGTTGGACAGCTATTTTCGGTGTGGGGCATGACACCGGATTCCATGTTAAGCTCATATGGTCTATGTTGGTTAAGGCTTATTCCCACTATGAACAAAAAAATGAATTATGAACTATGGTTACTTAAGAGGCACTACTTAGTTTGGGTGGGGGTATGGGACTTCATCCATGCATTGCACAAGTAGGCTTTGAAAGTAGTTATGGTGTGTTCCTTTTATATTATGATGATTCATGAAATGGAGTATGCTTAATATGGATTGTTGCTATGAGTTGCTTTCATTGATATGACTTAGTAAATGTGAAGGATTCCTTGTCTATGAGTATTAACTAAAGATGAGATCAAAGAATGATAAGTATGATTATGGTGGCCTAAAAGTGGTACTTAGTATAGATGGGATTATGGAATCTTTATCTATACATTGCACAAGTTTAACTTAGGGTTACTGATGAAATGGTTCTATTATGCTATGATGATCTATATGTTGAATGTGTTTATGACTTATGTTTTACACTAATGTGCATGATGTGTCTCAAACTTGGTAAAGTGCATGCACTATACTAAAATGTCCTTTTAGCATGTTTTCAAGGATTTCTATGCATGGCTATCATACTTAGTGTATTTTTGTACTAACCCATATTTTTTTACATTTTTCACAAAGTGTAGGTTTCGGTTCTTAAGGCGATCTTCTATTGGTTCAAGCTTGGATCGACTATTCTCCTAGCTTGTGGTAAGTCCTCAAGATTCGAGGACGTATGAGTCATTAGTAGTTCCTTTCTAGTCATTTCATGTTTGGATTATGTTGAAAGAGATGTGACCCTATTTCAGATTTAAAGATTGTATTAGATGGCTAATTGAGACAAGTTAGACTTCCGCTTGCTTTTATGAAAGATTTCAATTGTATGGATAAAGTTTTAAAATTTCCGCATCATTTCTTTTATCTTATGTGATGATATACTAAGGTTTGTATGAGACCCCTTCGGGGTCAAGTACATCGTGTTACATCTAGGGTTTATCCCTGGGTCATGACACCCGCGGGGGGGGGGGGGGGGCCC
>JAJOOS010018928.1:0-27806 GCA_029582725.1 Solanum chiquidenum | reverse complement strand
CGTAACTTTTGTATCATTTCAAAAGACACATTTTTTGGAACTTGTATCTGTCGTTCTTCTTCCATTGCTTCCATGCCATCATCACTATTATCACCAAATATTTCATCTATTTCGTCTTCTATTTGGCTATTTAATTGTGGTAGTCCGGTATTTCTTCTTTCGGCATTGACCCAATCTCGAAACAACACCGATATTTCCAAACTATCCTTTGCTAATGAATATCGATGATCTCCAATCATAAATCTCGCCACACTAAAGGCTTGCTCCGAAGCGACCGATGATGCTTGAATCGCTAACACATCTCGAACAATCCTAGCAAGGGTGGAAAATTGATTTTCACGATTCTTCCACTATACTAATATTGGAGCTTGAAGTTGTCCTTCATTCCTAATCTTTTCCCGTGTCTGATTGAAATATAAATCAAAATCATTATTAGTAGATGATTCAAGCTCAAGATAATCATCCATCCAATCATCCGTATCATCACTTCTAGGCCTACAAGATGGAGGTTCAACTATTGGAATATTTTTTTCCATAGATTTATATGTATTATACAACTCTCTAGCTTTTATATATAAGCTACTTTTACAATCTTCAACACTAGGAGAGGTTCTGTCCAATTGCCAGCCTTAGCGTAGGGCCAACCTTTCTCTTTTCCCAGGCTCCTACATACGATCCTTGTACCTGTGGAGAGGTTCGCCTCAAGGCTCCCCTCATTGTGCTGCTCTTTGTTGTTATCGCTATGACATGCATTCGACTCATGTGTCACACCCTTACATGCTAGGTCATATCAATGTGTGCCCTGGGGTTTGGCTACAGACATGTTTGTCCCTTGCTTAAACTTCAGCATCGCTACCGCGTGCGCATTCCTATTCTCAAGCTTGCCTGTCACCTCGTGCATGCGCACTTGGCCTTTGCTTTGCCTGAGTCGGGCAACTTCCAATCCTTGGCCTTAGCCATATGTGTCTTCCTTACCGTGCCTTCATTTGTCTAGGGCACAGCCCAACATAGCCCACATATCGTAAATACAAGTCCCACAGTGCAGCTTCGCCCCACGACTCCATGCCTAGGCCAATGGACCCTTGCCAAGCTCACAAGTTAGCTCAAGAGGCTCATGAGTGAGTCCTTCGATTGCCCAATCACATAAGAGATTGTATCCCATCAAAGGGGCGGCCCGGAGGGCCTATTGTTCCAAATAGTAAGCCTCTCGCCTTGTCAGGGTGCCCAACGTTGACTTTCGAACCACACGCCGCCCATAGAGCTCCCTAACTCATATGGGCACCTAGGACACTACTTTGACATGCCTAGGTTGGCCCTTGAGGTTCCCCCTCAAGGCAACACTGGCAGAACGCCCGGGGGAGGCTGGTAGGCTGTCACCACGTATCCTCCCCCCTTATATATGCTTGAAAAAACATTTGCCCAAGAGGCAGGAGTAGACATGCTTGCGCCAGAGAATCATAATGGGCCATAGCCGACGACTCTTCCAAACTCCAAATGAGGTGCCGTTTTGTTGTACTTACTCCTCTTGACTTCCTTCACACCTCCATGAAGTTTCATCCCATTCCTATTCTTGTAGAACGGGTTATAGCCTTCAGACACACTGGATAATTAAGACAATACCACTGGTCCTTGGCTAACTCGAGCCCATATCCAAATGACCTCCAAGTGACTCCAAATTTGGTAAGCATATATAACAACATGCTAGGAACAAGTCCCTAGCCCGGAGTCCCCAAATTCCACCTTTAGCTCGAGAACGCGCGTCAATGACATACCTCGCCGCACATGGCCTTCGTCGACGGGCTAGATCCTTGGGTGCACCCCAAGTCCTTTCCAAACATCTTTGGCACCGTTAAGGCACGTCATGCAACATCTCATATGGCTACTTCAACCCCTCCTTCATCACATGCCGCCTGCATAACTGTCATAGGTGCGACCTGCTTGGTTCGCACTTCCTGGCCAGTGTACACGCCCATATTTTTGGGGCGTTACAAGGGATCTCCATAAACACTTGTTCTTCCGAGTGTATAACTATTGTAAGTCCCAATCAAGATTAGCTTTAGATGACAAGATAATTCTGATAGTGTTCGTTTTTGCAACTAAGACAAACATTTTATGATAATCAACTCCATAAGTTTGAGTGAATCTCTTAGTCACCAATCATGCTTTGAATCTTTCAATTGAGACATCATCTTTATATTTCACATTGAGGATCCATTTGCAACGAACCAACTTTTTGTCTGGTGGTGAAGTGACAAGTTCCCAAGTCTAGTATTTTTAACAAGGCCTTCATTTCTTCAATCATAACTTGCTTCCATTTAGGATCTGCAACTCCCTCCAATTTTGTGGAATATGCAGGAAGAAATAGACAAGGCTAAAGCTCTATAGGAGGGAGACGGGGAATATTAGGAGACAAGATTAGTTAAAGGATGTTTGTTACAAGATCTGACTCCTTTCTATGAGCAATAGGCAAATTGGAGAGGATTCAGTTTAAGCAGATTTTATAATGGCTTCTTCTGCTTTTTTCTCATTGAGTATGTTATCAAGTCAGGTCTATCCAAATGCCCACCAGCCTCCCCTGAATTCTTTCTCCAAAATTCACTTTCCACTATCATATGGAACTAGGGAAAATCATCTCTTCCTCCTTATTGCTCTCTCCTTGAAAAACTGATGGTGTAAAATAGGAGAAATATAGGAAAAATTATTATTATTGAATTGTGTATCCATATTCTTACACTGAGCCCTATTTATAGGCACTACATAACAATCCTTCTCTAAGTAGAATACTATATGCAAAATATATTTCTATTCCTATACTAACACATCCTTCAGAGAAGGAAAATGATATTTGCTAAGAACTTGAACCCTGATTTGATCATACTCTAGGTTCAAACAGGCCAGAAAATCATTATCTTTTCAAGCAATTATTGAAAGAAAATTGCAATATTGGTAAACTTCACTTAGCGATCTTGATAATTGTCGATCTCATGGCATAATCCACTTAACTCAGAATAATAATCTGTGATTGTTAACTCACCATGGTTAGTGGTATGAATTTTATTTCAAATTCAAAGGTTTGGACATCATTACCCTTGCAGTATCAATAAAGGAAAATTACATAGATAGACAACTGTTACATATAATTAGCAACATATGGCCCAATATTTATTAGTAATTCATAGACAAATAATAAAATAGCACATATTAGCCCAACGGTATTTTAGTAGGGTTTTTTTCCTTCACGTAACCAACTGGCAATAAACGACAATAAATAAGGAGATGTGGGTTAAAGTTTTTCATCCGTATTATTTATTCTTGTATTGAAGAAAATGGCAATTCAGTTTCCAAAATTTTGCCAACCCAAAATCAGTAATCTAAATAGAAACAACAATGCAGTTTAACAATGAACATCAAGA
Organism: Solanum chiquidenum; assembly: GCA_029582725.1. Classification (NCBI taxonomy): domain Eukaryota; kingdom Viridiplantae; phylum Streptophyta; class Magnoliopsida; order Solanales; family Solanaceae; genus Solanum; species Solanum chiquidenum. The sequence goes on along the minus strand of JAJOOS010018928.1, from coordinate 24,393 downwards.
TATAGATAGCATCTTTGATTGTTTTGATTCATCATAGTGGCGAATGAGATAGTAAAAATAATTTTGTGGATTATTTCATGGAAGGGATGGTTATTACAACAAAAATTGATTTCAATGGATTCATTCAAAAGATTTCGACCCATAAAAATTGATATGCTCAAATTTGACCTCTCCCTGCTTAATTTACAGGAAAAATTCGGAGCTTCTTGGACTATAATTGCCTCTACCTTTTTGAATGAATATCAGAAGGGCTTTTACGAGGTGAATGTTCTTTTAGAGATGACGTATTGCTGAAATTTCTTCATCTGGTGCTTTATTTTAATTCTGTTTGGTATCTGTTTCAAACTACTTCTAAGTAGTTCAAAAGAAACATTTGAAATCCTGAAATGGTTGGTCAATGGAACAGGTCAATCCTTTGTGGTTGCTCTTCTGTTTCTTCTCTCTCTCTCTCTCTCTCTCTCTCGGTCCTTTGTGGTGTAGGGAGGGGGGAAGGTAGGTGCATAGGTAAAGAAAGTGTTACTAGTGCTACGTAAAATCCTAATCTTGTCCTCTAGAAGGGAGGCGTACTCTTCCAAGCTCTATAAAGTGCAGGCAATTATGATAGTAGTATCAATATGCTATTAGTAGAAGATACATGTGCTCACCATGCTTGGTAAGCTAAAAGAGTTCTTCAAGTTCCCCTTATGTCATTATGCACTGTTTCCGTGCTGTAGCTAGTTTAAGGTGTCAATATCTTTGCTGGATGATTCCAGCTTTTCCACTGTAATAGTATAATTGACTTATGGTATCAGATGTTTGGTGGATTTCCATTCAAAGATTGATGGAAAAATTAATGGTTATTTATTCGAACTGCTGTATCAAATTTCTGGAAATAACGAGTTTATGTGATTTCAACCTTTCAGTTGCAAAACCTGCAAAAAGAGGTGAGGTTTGCTGTTACTCTTTTTCTTCCGGCCGCTTTTTGCCCAAAAATTCCTTATTCATCGCCTGTGATTAGTACCTGTTTAGTAGCTAACATACAAAATAAGAGGATGGGTTTAGGATCAAGAGACACCGAAAAGGTATAGTAATATGTGGTTTGCAATTTTTAAACTTATGTGAGTAGCAAACCTTATATAATAATGTCAAGTTGACTCTATTGAATGTAAAATCCAGTATGTAAAACATATATCTCCCACCCTTGTACTCATCAACTTATGTACTTTTATATTTTCTTCTTATACCAGAATAAATAGTCTTAACTTTGGGATTAATTTTATTAGTTATTTTCGTGAGAAGTAGACTTATTATTTTTTAATTGCTATTCTAGTTTCTTGTAATTGTTTTGATTTACTAAATTAATTGGGTTTTCTCTACTTGTTAAATTACTACTCCCTTTATCACAATTTATGTGACACTTAGCTTTTCGAGATTCAAACTATGTAAACTTTGACCAACTTTTTTAAAAATATTTTTCATCACATTGACATGAGAAGAATTGTAACTTATAGCTAAGTTGCTCGGACTTGGGTGCGGGTTTCCGACACGGGTGCGGATCTAGAGATCGGATCTCTATGTTCTAAATTTTAAGATTCGGGGATACAGATCTATGTATGGATACGGGTGCGGGGATTCGACTAAAAATAGAGTTATAAAGCCTAAATTATGAGATATTGCATGAAAAAGTTGAGGAGAAAATATTGATCAAGAGAAGAATCCGGGAAGGAGATAAAACGAAAGGGAGTGACAATAGAAATTTATATATACAAGGTATCCAATTTCTTCAATTTCACCTTAGGTCTTGTTTTGATTAAAGAATTCATTGAATATGTCCAGAATTTCTTCCTCAAATTTGGTCAAAGTACCTAAAACGGTTGACCAGATTGGGTACGGATCCCGCACCCACACCCACGTCGTGTCGACATGGGTGCGGCACCGAAAGTGAAGAGTCCGAGCAACTTAGACTTATAGTACCTCTTGTATAATGTTTGGATATCTAAATTTCAATTTTAGAATAGAGCTGATCTTATCCAATTTAGCTTCAAAGACTAGTCCAATTGTCTCTCCGGAGGTGAAAAGTGCCACATAAATTGGGACGGGGTTAGTAAAACATTTTTTCAGATTGCTTGTGTCCCTGTTTTGGCGTTCATTTCCAGTAGAGAAACTGTATTTTTGATGAATCATCCTCCAGTGATTGTTTAAAATCTTGGTTTACGTTTTTTGGTACGGAGAATATAATTTATTTCGTTGCTGGTGGTCAGTCTTTTGTGTCACAGAAGAATACTCAAGGTCAGAAATATGGTATGAAAGGGTTAAAAGGAGGAACAATTTATTGAGTAAGTTGACAATCAGCAAGGAAATTCTTATATGAAAATGTAATTTGTTGCATCTTACCTCAAAGAATCGAGGAAACAACTATAGAAATTGGGGTACCGTTTTTCTAATTAGTTATGTTCTCAGAAGCATAACAGTTATGGAAGAATTACGAGTGTGGTAGCTGTCAGAAGGCCAGTCATATTATTCCTGAAATCTCATTGAATGCGCTATGTGTGTGTGGGGTGGGGTGGGGGGGTCTTGGTTGTAAAATTGGAATATTCATTCATAGAAGAAAGCCCATTACAAGAGTTATTGCCTATCAAAAAGGTAAATGTTATGCACCGGCTATAGCTAGAAACAGATGGATAGCAAAGGAAGCATCCCATGGTGGAACAACCTTCAGAAAGTCTAACGAGAGTTTCTCTGAGTCCTCTGCATCTAGAAATGAGCTTTTGAATAGATGCATAGTCGGAAGATTCACAGGAATGGTTGATAACCTTCCTACTTGTTCTGCTGTAGTGGGTAAATAACAAGTGGAACAATGCAGCTGGAATCAATGTGTACGAACGAAGTGGTTTTCAGTTTCTATTTGAGTTCTCAGTTTAATAGATAGCAGAACATATCATGATGTGTAAATGGTAATGGAAGCAAGAAGTTAATAGTCATGGTGTATTCGGACTTGGGTTGTTTTCTGGTGAAGAGAAATTTTGATTGGCTATGGATTAGGGTTATTGGGCATCCGCTTCATATATGGTCATCAGGTCATGCAGGGAATTGGTGATAAATGTGGTGGATGGGTTGAGATGAAAAAAGACTGAGCTTAAAAAGCACCCTGAGATGGGCTAGAATCAAGGTTAAAGGTCCAGTGGAAAGGATGTCAAGGGTCGTTGAAGTAGAAAGCAAGGGTTTGACCTTCAGGTTACAGGCATGGTGTGAATGTCTGAAAGGTGAAATGCAGAATCAGAATGAAATTGTCATCAGTTGCAAGAATATCAGTCCAGGCAAGGTGTTGAAGAAGGTGATATATCTCTAATTCAGGAAGAAGGGGTGGATGACCCAGAACTTCAATCAGAGGAAGGAAATCAGTTAGTACTACTCAATGAGTGCAGATTCTTTGATTGTAGAAGAAATGATACCAGTGAAGACTAATTCTTAGAGCGGAATTGGAGGTGTCTTTATGCTTCATAGGAATGTGAAGTTCAGTAAAGAGTTTTGGGTTGACTTTCAAGGATGTGAGAGGGAAGCTCTTTCTCTATTCATGAAAATTGATAATAGAAGACTAGTTAAGGATGACGATACCATTCTTGTGTGTTCCACTCCTAAACAGAAAAGTTCCAAGGAAGTCGAAAATTTTGAGATTTGATGTCAAGTTGAAGGAAGGGAGTGCACGAAGTAGGGGAAAAAGAGTTGCATTCAGTTCTAAATGAAGTAAAAAATTACTTGGAAAGTAGGGGGTCTTAACAATAGAAAAAAGAAGAATTGTTAGTTTTGATTAACAAATGCTAGACAGTATTTATTGTCTCGAGGAGACTAAATTGGTTGGAAATGTTGATAATCTAGCAGAAGAAATTTGGGGCAGCAGGTGGGTTGATTATGTGTTTGGAGGCAAGTGGCACAAGAAGAGGAAATATTGTACATTGGGATAAAGGGATGTGGGAAGGAGAAATAATGAAACATGGTACACAAAGTGGTACCTGCAAGCTTAATTCTGTAGTGTAGAAATTTTCATGTTATTTTATAGGGGTATATGGCTTTAATGATATGTGAAGAGGAAGAGAAATAAGAGAGAACTCAACTTGATTATTCCCTCAAGCCATTGGAGTTTAAATAACTATATTTACATGTTCTGAAAAGGAAGAAAAATACTACATAATTACAATACGAGTAAATCAGGCGACCTACTATATTTACACACATTCGAGAGTTCACAACTATTTTAACACTTCCCATCAAGTTGGTTTATACAACAAATCATATGTACCGAACTTGCTACATATATGACTTGTCCTAAGCCTGGCTAAGGACTTGGTGAATATGTCTGCAAGCCGATCATTTGACCACACAAACTTTGTGACAATATCTCCTAAGAGTATCTTCACTCTGAAAAAAGTATAATCAATCTCTATGTTTTGTCGTCTCGTGAAACATTGGATTTGATGCAATGTGAAGTGCACCTTTATTATCACACACAAGCTCCATTTATTTAAGAGATGAAGTGTTAAAAACACTCCTAAGCTATCCCTTTTTTTACTTTCATACCTAAACTATTGGGAGTATGAGTTTCATACCCAAATTATTACTTATTAGTTTGAGAGACGCACCTTAGTGGTGTGTGTAATACACTCTCTTTTATTTGAAAAAACCTTGCCACATGGTCAAGAAATTAAATAAACTATTAATGTTAGTTAAAGTTAAAGAGTAAAGTATTACTATCCCCAAAAAGGTCTTTAAAAAAAAAAAGAGTTAGAATACCTCACAAAATTCATACTTCACCCCCCCCCCCCGCAACTCCTTCCTAAAAATATTTGATATTATTTTTATTTTTTTAGAAAAATAAAAATAAAATTCTACCCCACCCCATCTAACCCTCCGCTCCTAATTTATTTATTTATTTTACATTTTTCTTGTTTTGTGCTAAATGTGTACATATATTTCTAGGAAAATGTTTTTTTCTACTTGTGTACCGAATATAATAGAAATAATTTTTTTTAAAAGTCTTGCGCTAAGTAAAAAAATACTTTCCTAAAAACATATTTATATATCTAACAGAAAATGAGAAAAAAATTTGGAAGCGGAGGGTTAGGTGAGGTAAGGTAGAATTTTTTTTATTAAAAAAATTAAAATAATATCTAAATTATTATTTGAAGGAGGGGGGGAAGGGGATAGTAATACTTTAATCTTTAACTTTAACTAATACTAATAATTTATTTAATTTTTGTCAAAGTGAAATGTTTTGTCCATGTAGAGTGTGACGTGACAACTTTTTTAAATAAAAGTGAGTGTTTAATACATACACCATGAAGAGAGTGTAATGAAAGAGAGAGGTGTGTTTCTTAAATTAATAAGTGATAGTTTACATATGAAACTAAAAAAAAGATATTTATGTGTGTTTTTGACACTTATTTCTTTATATAATCTCTCCAAGTTTTAATTTCTTTCGTAGGTACGTGATCAGTTGATCCATATGAGTTCATATGACGCCACAACACCAATATTCTTTTTCTGCACGAGATCAAGAAATCACATGTTGTTTCTTACTAAACCAAGCCAAATTCTTCCTAACAAAAACACAATATACTGAGCTAGATTGTATCTGCATATGTATATCCAACAGTTTGCTCATGTCCTCTATCTTCGTAAAATAGTTCTTTCCCTAGATCATATTTTGTATCGAATAGTGCGAATAACTGCATCTAGTGACTCAGAAGGAAAGTCCAAGCACTAACTTCCAACACTAATTGTGAAGGCAATGTCAATTGTCAGGTCAAGTCATAGTGAGATAATATAATTTTCCTACCAACCTCCTATATCTTCATTAAGAAGCTCCCCCTCTGACTTGGTAAAATCATAACATTTAGACCCATCAAAATATCTATAGGAATACAATCGAACATCTCTGTCTCCTCGAGAATATTAAGTGCATACTTCCTCATTGAAATGCAGTTCCTGATTTGGACTGAGAAACCTCAATGCCTAATAGGTACCTCAATCCTAAGTTGCTCAGACTCTTCACTTTTGTTATCGTACCTATGTCAACATGGCATGGGTTTGGGTATGGGTATGGGGTGAGATCTATACCCGATCTGGTCAACTGATTTTGGGTACTTTGACCAAAATCGACGGAGAAGTTCCGGAAAGATTCAATGACTTCTATAATAAAAACAAAAGCTAAGGTAAAATTGAAGAAAATGAAATACCTTGTATGTAGAAATTTCCATGACATTCCCTTTCTGTTTATCTCCTTCTAGAATTTTCATCTTATATATATCTTCCTCAAGTTGTCCACATATTATCTCGTAATTTAGACTTTATACCTCTATTTTTAGATATTTAAATTATTTCTAGCTGAATCCATGCACCCTATCCATACTTGGATCTGTATCCCCGAATCTTAATATCATGAAGGATCCATTCCTCTAGATCCACTCTTGTATCGGATTCCCATACCCGAGTCTGAGCAACTTTAGCCTCAATCGATCAGGATTCTTGGTTTGGAAGTGTTGAAGAGAGTATGCTTCAACTTGGTAATTGCCTACTCATCATTACATGTGATGACTATGTCCTCATCGTAAATACATGCACAAACTTGGAGGAGTTAACCACAAAATGATCTTCATTCCGAACCATGCCAAATTGTTGAATAACCATGCTAAATTTGTCAAATCATACTCGATGAGACTGTTCTAGTCCATAGAGTGATTGTTGTAGTCAGCACCTGCATGATACTAGTCTCCCCCTAGTAACAAAACTTGGTGGTTGCTCCTTATCTACCTCAACTTTGACATTCCAATGAAAAACATTTTTAGTATCCAACTAGTAGAGAAGTCATTGATGAACAACAACCATGAATAAAAGAGATGGGCGGAAGCAATCTTAGCCACGGAGGAGAAGGTATCACCATATTTAAGACCAAAAATTTGTGTATAGTCATTGGTAGCTAGTCGTTTCTTTATGTGATCATTTTGTCCATCAGGGACAACAACAACCTAATTGCAAACTTAGAATAAAAGAGATGGGCGGAAGCAATCTTAGCCACGAAGGAGAAGGTATCACCATACTTAAGACCAAAAATTTGTGTATAGTCGTTGGTAGCTAGTCGTTTCTTTAGGTGATGAATTTTTTTCCATTAGGGCCAACAACAACCTAATTGCAAACTTACCTGGAGGTAAAAGAACAAGTTTCCAAGTACCACTGAAGTGTAAGGTAGGGATATCCTTAATCATAGCTTTTCACTAATCTAGGAAAGAGCTTCTCTTATAATTTTGGAATAGAAACAAATGATAGTGATGATAGAAACGCATAATGAGCCAGTGATAAATGATGATAATTAAGACAAATATAGATATGATTAGGGTTATGAGTAGTTTTAATCCCTTTAGTAGGGGCAATGGGAGAATTCTCCGTAGACAAGTCCGCATTCGGCAAATAATCTTGTGTCGGGTGTGAATCGTCTGAAACAGAAAAATAGAGGAGAGAACGATGATGAGTCAAAAGTGATGGAGCTAGATGATAAGAAATGAGTTAGTTTCAAAAATAAAAGAACAATAATATACCCAGTGAAATCAAATCCCACAAGTGAGGTCTTGGGAGGGTAGTGTATGCAGACTTTACCACTACCTCGAGGAGGGAGATAGACTATTTCCGAAAGACTCTCGGCTTAAGTGCAACAAATCCCAGTATAAAGAAGGAGACAATGAAGAGAATATAACAAATAACAAGGAAGCAATGCAAAAGTCTACCAGAGAAGAGCCAAAACAACAATAATCATGTGATAATCAAAACACCATAAATAACATAGTAGGATAGATTATTAAAAACAATAATAAACAATGAAAAAAAATAAAAAACAACGAACTACAATAATACAACTAGTACCATTGCAAACACCAGTCACCCTAAGCAAGACAACACTACACTACCTACTAACCTTCTATATTGATACGTGCCCTTCACACCCTCCTATCTAGGGTGATTTCCTCGATAGCCTGAAGTTGTGTCATATCTTGTCTCATCTCTCCCCAACACTTCTTCGGCCTACCTCTGTCTCTCCTCGTACCCTCTATTACCAACCTCTGGCACCCCCTCATTGGTGCGTCTATGCATCTCCTCTTCACATGTTCAAACCATCTCAATCTGACTTCCCTCACAGCCTCACTTATTCACCACGGAAGCCACTCTCACCTTATTCAGGATATCCTCATTTCTAATCTTATCACTCTTACTGTTAACACACATCCACCTCCACATCCTCATCTCCGCAACATGCATCTTCTAGACATGAGAGTTCTTGACTAGCCAACACTCAGTCCCGTACGACAATATCGGTTGAACCACCACTCTATAGTGTTTACCTAGAAAATATGTGAATGCGTAATTATTGAAATTAAAGACAAGAAAATAAAGATCGAATAAATTTATGAATGGAAGTTAATGAATTTCGAAAGATAGACTACGAACCCTAATTGAATTTAGTGGATTAAAACTAATCACATTACTAATAGACCTAGTTCAGGAATTCAGATTTAAAAAAAAAAGTGATTTGGAACCCTATTTCAAAAAAATTGGAGACACTAATTAGTATAAGATAAATTACCTTTTTTTTTTTTTTTTTGGAATTGGTAATCATGTATACCTCAGCATTAAGGATATGCTGGAGACCTTCAAAAGAGCAACAAAAGAAGAGACTAAGGTAGAGAAACTATTTACAGAGAGCCTAACAAATGTACACGCTCTAATTCCTCTATATCTGTTTCTTTACACCAAAAAGAGAAAGATACAATACATTCCATTTAACTTTATGAATGAAATTGGACTCATTTTCAAAACATCTGCTATTTCTCTCTCTCCACCAGATGCAATGTGGAACGATTTTCCACCATCTCTTTTGGCTGTTGGTTCCACCTATTCTAGACCAGCAGATCTGCAGCGTGCTTAGGCATGGTCCATTTTGTGTCTATGAGAGTAAGAAATAAATTCCATAACTGAGCAGTGAATTTACAATGCAAGAAAAGAAGACTATTTGTCTCATCTGTTATCCCACAAAGTTGACATCTGGACACAAACTATCGTCTTTTTCTTCAAAACCTCTTGTGTGAAAGAAGCTTTTCTGATTACCAACCATGTGAAACATTTAACTTTTGTTGGTGCTATGTTTTTCCAGACATTTTTCATAAACCTTGTTGTCTTCTATTTTGTTGTGTATTAACTGTTTCATAGACCCTTTTAACAGAGAAATTCCCATCCTTTTTATGCTTCCATCTCATAGAGTCCGGAGCTGAAGTAGTTCATGTGAAGCCCCCTATTTCATGGAGTAGGTTGGCCACTCAGTCCACTTCCCAATCATTCAAGAGTCTCCTAAAAGATAGATCCCACCCCTGTTCAGTCCAACACTCTTTGTTAGTTGCTTCAGGGTTGTTACGGATGATGATCAAGTCCGGCAAAATATCTTTCAGAGGGATCTGGTTGTTCCATGCATCACCCCAAAACTTTGTTTTTCTCTCATCTCCCACTTCAATTACCATGTTTTCTTTTATCATTGTCCAAAGATCTCTGATTGTTCTCCATACCCCAACCCATAACGTAATAGCTATCAGTACTGAACCAAGGGTTGTTCTCACCATATTTGCACTTAAGTACATCCTTCCATAGAACTTGTTTTTCATCATTATATCTCCAAAGCCGTTTCTTCAGAAGGCTATTCATTTTGTCTCTCTAGGTTTTTGATGCCCAAACCTCCCAAATATCTTTTGTATATGTATCCATTGTTCTCCTTACAACCATGCCAAAAAAAATTCCTTTTAAGGTTATCCAGTTTCTTCAAAACCTTCTGGGATAAGGGGGGACAAAGACATTACATAAGTAGGTAGAGAATCAAGGACTTATTTTATGAGAGTGAGTCTTCCCCTTAGTGATAAATATTGAGTCTTCCACCTTGTCAATCGTTTTTCTGACTTCTCTACTATGCCATCCCACATCACTCTCTCTTTATGTTGGTAGCCAAGAGGCATTCCCAAATAAACTGTAGGCAGATTTTTCACTTAGCAACCTAATATATCTGCCAAACTCTAGATGTTTAGCACCTCCTTGATTGGAAAAAAGATTGCTCTTTCCCCGATTTACCTTCAGTCCAGAAGTGAATTCAAAGAACAGAAGCAACAATCTAATGTTGCTTACCAGTTCCTCAGTAGGTTCACGAAAAATCACTGTATCATCTGCGTAAAGTAGATGACATATTTCCTTGATATGACCTCTAACACCTCCTATTTGAAAGCCATTGATCCTTCTATCTTGAATTGCTCTCCTCATCATACTATCAAATCCTTCCATTGCCAACACAAAAAGAAAGGGCGATAGAGGATCTCCCTGTCTAAGACCCCCTGCCTGATGGGAAGAAACCAAATGGTTCACCATTCACCAAAACAGAAAATTTGACTGTAGTGATGCAAAAATTGATCCAGCCCAACCAGTTTTCTCCAAAACCCATTTGTCTGAGTATGCTTTTCAAGAAATTCCAATTAACATGGTCATAAACCTTTTCAATGTCTAGCTTACACATGACACCAGGTTGATCTCCTTTCATTCTAGAGTCCACACACTCACTGAAATGAGGGCAGCATCCATAATCTGCCTCCCTTTTATGAATGTCATTTGATGCTTGTTGACTAGGATGTCCACCACTTTTTTCAGCCTTTCAGTCAATAGCTTTGCTATCTCCTTGTAGATGCCAGTGATCAGACCTATTGGTCTGACATCTTTCAGTTATGATGCCCCTCCTTTGTTAGGAAGGAGAGCCACATAAGTTGCACTGAAGCTTTTCTCAGTATTTTGATTAACATGAAAGTCATGTAAAGTGTTCTTAATATCCTCTTTAAGCAGGCCCCAAAGAGCAAGATAAAAAGACATTGGAATGCCATCCAACCCGGGATCCTTTTCCATTGCACATAGCTTGATACTGTCCAGTATTTCTCTTCAAAATATCTGTGTAAACACTCTTGTTCTTCTTTCGTTAAACATCTAGGATTGTCAAACAGCGATTCTTGCCTCCACTACCTTCTTTAGTTGTTTTAATAGAAACCAAAGATAGCAAGTTCTAGAAAAAAAGATAAGGGAACCTATAGGGTATTAAGTAGGAGCTGGTTTGGAATTTCGTGTGAGGCATCTGTCCATCACCTGGTTAGTGATAGAGCTTCTGCATTCTTCTTTTTTCTGTCTCTTGATTTTTTGATACATGATTGGTTTCAACTTATGCACAATCATCTCAGTTCTAGATTCAAAAAAATAAAGAAAAAAGAACCAGCTATCTTGTCGAAAGTAAATTATTTTCTTTTGCAAAGGACTTAATTCTGCAGTTCTCTTTGTTGCATCATTTACCTATATCTTTATGCCATAGCCTAGTAGCGCTCAGATACGGGGCTGGAGTGTTCTTTCTTCAAGGTTTCTATGCGCTTATTTCCAAGTGAAATATATTCTACTTTTATCAATGTAGTTCAAGGACGAATGCAATACTGAGAAGAAAATTGCATCTGCGCTGAAGTCATTCTTGGAAACATCCATGTTTGTAGAGAGTGAAGAGAAGCTACGACGAAAACTCATTGATCTTCTGCAGGTACATTGCTTTGATGTCCAGAAGTTTAATTTTGTCTATTCTTCTATTTAAAAATTATGCTTTTAATCTTTTTAAAAAAAATATTATGCTTTTTCTGCACCGATGCTTATTATACTACACTTGACTGTTATGTTGATGCTCCCATATTTATCACAGAATGTAGCACTTATTAAAGATCCAGAAGATCCAAGAAAATTTTACCCTCGCTTCAATGTTGAAGACACAACAAGCTTTATGGATTTGGATCAGCACAGGTACCTCATGCGTTTTTCTAGTTCACACTATCTGATGTCGGTTTTGATAAATTGCAGTGACATTTTAAAAGTAAACACAAGTGCTTATCTTTCATCCTTTTAGATGTCTACACATTTTCTCTGCATGTGAAGAATACCAGGGTTTTAGCCTCTATTTAAAGGCAGTTATGCTATTTTTTATGGTTTCTTATGATCTGTTTGCTGGTGCAGTCAGAATGTCCTAAAGAGATTATACTATGATTACTACTTCCATCGACAAGAAGGTCTTTGGCGTGACAATGCCTTTAAGACTCTGCCTGTTCTTTTGAACTCATCAGACATGCTCGCTTGTGGAGAAGACCTAGGCCTAATTCCCTCCTGTGTTCACCCTGTATGCCACTCAGAACCATCATCCTTGTGAATCGTATATGTTACATCACTTCTTGCATCTCAATGTATGATTTGAGTTATGACCACTTTGATGCAGGTGATGCAAGAATTGGGCTTAGTAGGCCTACGCATTCAACGCATGCCAAGTGAACCTGATCTAGAATTTGATATTCCTTCTCAATACAACTACATGACGGTAAAATTCTCTGAGATTTCTGCTACTACACCCCAGCTTATTTGAAATGGAAGATGGTCTTAGTTACTGCAGCTTCTATGATAATCTACTGTAAAAACCTTTTCCCGTGAAATGTAAAACATACTTGACCTAATAGACAAATTTTATTCATATGATCATACATCGATTTACTGTAACATTTGTTCAAGTGCTCCCTTTGGCTATAAGAAAAAGCACCTGGAGGCGTGACAAAAAGTGCTTCATTGTCACGCTTGTTGTTTATGATTTTACCTTTTAAGTGAAAACATACTGACGTACTGGAAATCTGCTAAAAGTCATTGGAAAGTGGAAACTAGAATGCAAACTCTAATTTTGCTTAACATGAAAAAAAAATGCATGAACTAACTGTTGTGCTGCTTTTAATGTTTTATTAGTTAGATTCTTGTTATAAAGCTGCCCCCCTGGAATATAATAAAGATAGAGGCTGTCAAGACACCTTTGAATATGCCTTCCTTTTCCTTCGTATATCTTGTAAATGATTTTTAAGAGTGCTTTTGTCGTCAAGTATTTATCTGGTTTCAATGCATATTAGTCCTTGTTGCTCAAAGACTGGCCAAATAAAGTTCGTACTTTAAATTTAGGTTTGTGCTCCATCATGCCATGACTGTTCTACTCTACGTGCTTGGTGGGAGGAAGATGAAGAGAGAAGGCACCGCTTTTTTCAAACAGTGATGGGATCTGATGAGTTGCCACCTGATCAATGCACTCCTGAAATTGTGCACTTTGTCTTGCGACAGCATGTTGAAGCTCCATCAATGTGGTCAATATTTCCGCTCCAGGTACTTAATTGATATAAAGATCCTACTCCTTTTGTAGCATGTAGTTAATTATTTTGTAGTAGTCTTTGCTAAATTGATTTGCTCCATATGTGCCTCGAAGCTTCATAGTGCTGAACTACTGGCCAGGGTGATAAGTGAGTTCTATGTCCTTCCAATAATCACTTAAGTCCTTCTAAAGGCATTAGCTCTCTAGGCTTCTAAAGGATAATGCTTTTTGTCCAAAGTGCAAGAAAAAAGTCAGAATTCCTTTTCTTGGGGAGCTTTTAGCCAATCTCAAAAAATCGAATTCAATTTGAAAAGGGCTGCTATCCAAAGATATTGATAATTACTTATGCCCTCCCCCTTCTCCCAAAAGAAAGAATTCCAAAACAAATACTTTTGATTATTCACCATATTGACATTGTATGAATTTTAAATTCTATCAAAGAGATTGTGATTTTGTATCTCGGAATAGATGTTTTGAAACAATAAGGAGATATATGGATTTTGTAGCTCTGTGGAAATGGTTGATTAATTATGTTTTGTCTACTAGTGTCCGAAAAATTGGACTGTACTTATTTAAGGACACATGGAAATTTGTTAGCACTATTGTTCAGTCAGGCCTACTAAACCTCCTTCATGACTAAATATGCTACTAATAAGCATCTTTTTTGCCTACTCTAACGCAGTCATGAGAAAAAAATTAGGTTGTTGTTTTTCATGGTATCATTTAGTCTGAACTGTGAAGCACATGATCTTGACATTATGCTACATTGTGCAATTTCTTTTATTATGCAAGTGAGCTGCCCAGCGAGATTAATGTCTCAATGCTCATCTCAGCGTTCAGGATTTTCTTCCACGGCACTGACACTATTGCTAAATAATATACAGGATTTGCTAGCACTCAAAGAAGATTACACGACACGGCCTGCAGTGGAAGAGACTATCAATGATCCAACAAACCCAAAACATTACTGGCGATATCGTATGTGCCTTTGTCCTCTTTGTTGTCTCTCTATCCCCCATTCCCCGCCTACCTCAAAAAGAAAAAGAAACATAAGAGTAAACTTTTCTTTTATTTATCTGGTTTGATCAAAACTAAATTTTTATCAGGTAGTTAAATTCAAATACGCAGAAAAAAGTGTTGGGGTGTGTAACATGTTCCTGCAAAAAGTTCCTCCACTTCCTTTACGTTACTAGACCTTTGTCCATACAGCTAGTTCAATTTCAATTAGTTTATGTTCTTCGAAATGTTCAACTGAGAAGAGAAAGTTAACCTTTCTATTAAATCCATCCACCTTAATAGTTATAGTAACTACTCGTTCAAATTTAGTTTGCCTAGCACAATTAGGACATTTATTGTCTGCACATGGACTAAATCCTTGCAAATACTGTTCTGAAACGAGAAAGCCTCATAACTAGACTCCATGTTTCTTATGATGATTCCAGCTTATCATCCTAATAGGGAATATGTTATGTATCCATGCTTTTTCTTTTTCACAGTAATTATAGTGCCTTATAAATGGCCCCCAAGGCCTAGCTCAAGTGGCAAAAGGTGGAGGATTTGTGGCTTAGGTCGCAGGTTCAAGCCCCACACCATGCAAAGCGAAGCCCGGTATTTAAGTGGAGAAGGGTAGAGGGGCGGGCCCATTATCCACCGAGTTAAGAAGGCTGTGATTGGTCCAAAGGGCGGGTCACAGACGGATTTCTCAGTTATCAAAAAAAATAAAATAGTGCCTTATAATGGCAGTGGACATAATTATCATGATGGAGGTGGTAGGTGTGATAGTGATTGATAGTAGTGGTTGACAATGGTGGTGGTTGTGACTTGTGATGATAGAGCTGGTTGGTGGTGGTAGCTGATAGTTGACAACGGTAATGGTGGTGGTTGTGATGACAGAGGTGGTTAGTGATGGTGGGATGTAATTGTTGATAAGGGTGGTGGTGAAAATTGTACCCACAAGAATATCTCTTAATGATATTAAGACTTTGTTCAAGATCTTAATGATATTAAGACTTTGTTCAAGATCTTAATGATTTTAGACCTATTCAGACCAAATATGTGTTTAATCTTAATGTAAACAAATATACTAATGGTTTAAGGTCTGATCCACATGCAATAATGAATAGAAGTATATCTTATACTAGGTTTCACATCATTAACAACAACAAGAACATACCACGTGTAATCCCACAAGTGGGGTCTAGGAGGGTAGAGAGAATGAAACCTTACCCTTGACTTGAGAAAGTAGAGAGGTCGTTTACGATAGACCCCCGGAATCCAAGTAAAGCATCATACGAATTAAGTGTGGAAAACAAGTACAATAATGAAGAATCCATATTGAAAACAATTGAGAAGAATAGTAACAACAACAAATAATATGATAACCGAAACCAAGGAGACAATAAAATCGAAGAATAGATAATATGAGAGTAATAAAAAAATACTGATACCTAACTAGGCAACGTTCAATTATCTATTATCCTTCTATCCTAATCATCGACCTTCAAATCTAACTATCTAGGGTCATGTCCTCGGTAAGCTACCGGTGTGCTATGCCCTTGCTCATCACCTTTTCCCAATACTTTTTCAGCTTACTTCTATCTCTC
Source organism: Solanum chiquidenum (assembly GCA_029582725.1). NCBI lineage: Eukaryota > Viridiplantae > Streptophyta > Magnoliopsida > Solanales > Solanaceae > Solanum > Solanum chiquidenum. The sequence goes on along the minus strand of JAJOOS010018928.1, from coordinate 8,547 downwards.
CTTGTATCATATAGTGAACCTCTTACACTTAATCACTGGGACATTTATGCATATTTTTTAACATGCCCGAATCATCTTAGCCTCACTTCCGTCATCTTATCCACCACGAAAGCCACTCTCATCTTGTCCCGAATATCTTCAATCCTAATCCTATCGCTCCTACTATGCCTACAAATTCATCTCAACATCCTCATTTCTACTACTTTCATCTTTTGGATGTGAAACTAGACCGAACAACCCTACATCCCCATGCAACATAACTAGTTTGACCAGCACTTTATAAAATATATTACTATCTTTATGTTGGAGAGATCACTATTAGCATAAGAAAACCTTTAAATCAACACTATAACATTTTTACTTGATCTTTCCTTGAGCTTATGAAACTTTAATTCATCATCTAGTTGCATCTACGTTCTTTCATGGTGAATAAAAAAACCCAGAGAAGGGCCTAAATTGTCCCTCACCTATTTGAATTTGTACAAAACTACCCTCCATCCACCTTTCGGTTCCCAAATACCCTTAGAGTTAACCTTTTGGCTCAAAAATACCCTTGATATAAACCTTTGGCTCATATTTGCCATTATATTTAACAAATCCCCTAAAGTAAAATTATTAAATGCTTATTTATTATGTTGTCTAATTTGATTGGTCCAAATTTAAACCCTTATCAAATAAATAATAAAATTGCATATGATTCATATTTTGACCCGATACACTTGAAAATACTATTTAAAAAAATATTAAGTTCATGATATCTTCCTATTGGCCTATTTTAAATCAACCCCCGATTTATTATGACTCAATTCATAATTAGGAATTTAACTAAAATCCATACTCGCCCCATCTGATCATTAATCTAAAAAAAGATTATTATTTTTTATTAATATAAAATTCTCTATCAATTATCCAATTATCTTGTTCATTTCCGTTTTTATTCTTTTTTTATTCTCTTACTAGTTTTGGAAACGTGGGTTAAACGTTTGACCATTATTATTGTATTAAACTAATACAGGCCTAACTGGTCATACTTTAAATCTAAAACCTTCCACTTTTAATATAAAAAACATTTGTAACATCAACCCAATTAACATGAAAAGCAACAAGATGAACCTGTCATAATATCATGGAAAAAGTTAAACAAAGCAATATATTAATAGTTAAAAAAAATAATGACCAATAAATAAAGAATTACATAAGAATTATAATATGATAAAACACAAGAATGCAGTAGACTAACATTTTATGTCCAAATTATAAAGAAAGCAACTATGTACATTAAGAGTTGTGAATCAACATGAAAAAATAATAGATATAAAAAATCAACCTGATTTTATAGATGTAAATGATTTTCTTGACGAAATGGAACCAAAAAATTGTAAATAACTTTACCTCCTAATTTTTCACTAGTACATAAAGAATGCAGAACATAAGAAAGGCTAATTTATAGGAATGCAATGAAACTGAACACAATAAAAGAGGATATCAATACAAATGAATATATGAGAAATTATAGCAGGGAAGCTCATTGGTTGCCTTTTCATCTACTATGGCTATACGGCTTCCACTTTTCTATTAATTTTGTATTAAAAAAATATTTATTATGCTTTTAAAGAATGTATAGTTATATTTTTACACTTAAATGTTCTTAACATAATATTTGATAGGAGGGCCAAAAATCATACAATATTTTATGGGTATTAAAGATAAAAGGATTGATTATTTAAAAGTGGAAAATGATAAGTTGTAACATCTAAATATGTATTTGGTCTAGTTTAATTGTCATTATTGATTTGATTTTAAAATTTAATAAAATATACTTTTTAATTAAAAAATTAGCGAAGGGCATTTTTGTAATCCAGCTTTGAACTTAAAACCTTTCCACTTTTAATATAAATATGAATATGAATAAATATGATATGATAATTATTAATTAGGATATCAAAAATTCAAACTTGAAATGAATTTACATGTTCATATTTTTTTAATTTGTATTATTTTCATGGTGGGTGGGGATAGGAAAAAAGGTTATTTTCATTCTTTTATTTTGAACTTTGGATACACACAAAAGAAAAATTGTAGTATATATATGCACATAGTTTTTTTAAAAATTCATTTTCTATTGATCTAATTATTTATAATTGAATGTAATCGTTATTTTTCTCCTCTTTACTCCCTTGTTTAATTTGTCATTAGTTGAGAAAAATTAAAATTTAAAATGGTGGACAAGATTCAAGAAGAAAAAGAAAGTGGAAGAGAGAGTAGGTGGGGGGAAAGTGAATGTAGATAGTAGATGATTTATCTTTTTTATCTTTAATTTATTATGGAACCCAAAATTAGGCCAATCACATGAGCCTATATATTAAGTAATTTCAAATTATTTTAATGGAGAAATGCCTAAAATGCCCTTAAACTATGGGATTTGATATAAATTTACCCTCCATCCACCTTATGAGTGTGGGCTGTTAGAAATAAGAGTATTTTTTTAGCCAAAAGGTTAATAATAGTGGTATTTGGAGCCGAAAGATGGATGGAGGAAAATTTTGTACCAATTCAAATAGTTAAGGGACATTTTAGGCCCTTCTCTGTATAATCTAGGAAATCCTAAAAAATTGTTTTAGATTCAATAAGCTGGTAATTGAAGAGCATATTGTTAGTGATTTCTATTTTGTGGACTCACATATTAATATGTTATACGTAGATATGCTATAAATTAAAGTAGCCCATTGTATGATGTAATAAGGTATTAAAGTTTTGGGCCTAGAAAAGTAAATATCTATTAGTATGGGTTTAATTTAGATAACTCGAAACCCATGGACCTTTTCTTAAGTCTGATGGAGACTTAAATGCCCTTAAACTAAGAGATTTGATATAAATTTACCCTTCATCCACCTTATGAGTGTGGGCCGTTAGAAATAAGGATATTTTTGAGCCAAAAGGTTGACATTAGGGGTATTTGGGGCCAAAAGATGGAGAGAGGGAAGTTTTCTACCAATTCAAATAGTTGAGTAGTATTTTAGGTCCTTCTCCGTAATCTAGAAAACCCTAAAAAATTGTTTTAGATTCAATAAACTGGTAATTGAAGAGCATAGTGTTAGTAATTTCTATTTCGTGGACTCACATATTAATATGTTATACATAGATATGTTATCATTAAAGTAATCCATTGTATAATCTTATAAAGTATTAAAGTTTTGGACTTAAAAGTAAATATCTATTGATATGGGTTTAATTTAGATAATTTGAAATCCATGGACCTCTTCTTAAGTCTGATGGAGACTTATTGAAAAGGTACCATTTAAACCGGAAAAGGTACCTTTTTAGATGAAAAGGCACTTCAGAATCCTTTAAAAGGATTTGGTCTATGAACCAGGAGAATATACTTTTTCTCTTTCTCTCCATCTCAGAAAAAGAACACTAAATAAGTAATCTTCACCTTTTGGAAGATCAAGTTCATTAATCATGTTATTGCAATGGAACAAGGTTAGTGTGCCTACCATTCTTCTAACAAATAGTGTTACCAAATGGTAAATTATAACACTATGTGAGTTTTCAAGTAAGTCTAGGGATTTTGTTGAGAATTTGAGAGAAGTTAAATGCTCTAAAGTCATTCCCCGTTTTATGAAGGCAAAGTCTTTTTGGTTTCATTTCTTATCTATTCAAGCACAAAGTTATCCTATGATTGCTTGAGTTCATTCTTCTAGCTATACAAGAGAAGAACTGGATAGTCGGCCAATCTTTGATGATTTGATAAACCCAACTGGATTGTCAAGATTTAGGACAAATTGATATATTAGCAACTAGAACAAGAACCTAGTTGAGTTCTCACTTGTATTGCGTTTGTAGACAATAGAATTCGCGTTGTGAAAATAATAATCAAGAACGGAAAAGTATCGCAACAATCATTTTATTGATTTAAAGTGTGAATTTTACAATCTCTATGATTCCTCTGAATTCGCCTTTTCGGATATAATTAAAGGGCTCTTGAGCTTGATCTTGAGTTTATCTTGAACTTGATCTTGATCTTGGACTTGAACTTGAACTTGATCTTGATCTTGAACTTGAACTCTATCTTGATCTTGATCTTGACTTCTAATTGAATTCAAGGGCTTCGAGCTTGATCTTGAATCCAGTGGTCTTGATCTTGATCTTGATCGTTCTTAGACTTGAACTTTATTTTGATCTTGACCTTTAGTTGAATCCAAGGGCTTTGAGCTTGATCTTGAATCCGGCGGTCTTGATGTTGATCGTTCTTGAACTTGAACTTTATCTTGATCTTGACTTCTAGTTTAATCCAAGGGCTTCGAGCTTGATCTTGAATCCGACGGTCTTGATCTTGAATTCAGCGGTCTTGATCTTGATTATTCTTGAACTTGAACGTTATCTTGATCTTGACTTCTAGTTGAATGAAAGGGCTTCGAGCTTGATTTTGAATCCGACGGTCTTGATCTTGATCGTTCTTGAACTCTCGAATTCTTGAACTTGTAGAGAAATTTGTGGCATTTGATCCACAAGCTTTCTCTAGCTTCTTGTTAGAATTCTTGAACTTGTAGAGAAATCTTTGACTTTTGATCCACGAGCTTTCTCTAGCTTCTTGTTTAGAATTCTTGGTCCTCGTAGAGAAATCTGTGGCTTTTGATCCACGAGCTTTCTCTAGCTTCTTGTTTAGAACTCTTGGTCCTCTATTATGAATTATGAGGACCCTATTTATAGTTTTAAAATAGAGGAGTTGTGTTTAGAGGAGGATTCCCTTCAGCCAATCAGATTTAAGTGACGTGGCATATGGGCTTTATGGAGTGGGCTTTAATTAAAGGATTAATTACTTGAGTGGATCATTTTTTAAAAATAATTACATATTTTAGATATGCTTTTTAATTATTACCATTTATAGCAATATATAACAATACTATATATTTTATTAGAATTTTTTTTCTCTCTCACCTCTTTCTCTTTTTTCTCGCTCAACTTTTTAGTTTTTCTCTCTTTCTCGCTCTTTCTCCCTTTTGTTTTTATACGTTGTTCTTTTTTCTTTGCTTTCTTTTTGTTGCTCTTTCTTATTTTCTTTTTATTGTTTTTTCTTTCTTGCTTTGTTTTTGCTGCTCTCTCTCTATCTTTCTATTGCTTTCTTTTCCTTTCTTTCTCTCTCTACTTTCTTTCGTAGAGTAGTCAATGATTCGTAGAACGAATAAAATTTGTATCAATAATTAATTAATTAGATAAATAATTTAATCGTAACAAATGAAGAGACATAATAAATTGCAAAATGAATTAAACTTGAATTAAAAATGTATTACATGCATATTAAAGTTGAATTAGAAGAGAATTAAACATGAATGTAAAATGTAGCAAACGAAAGAACATTCTATGATCTGTAAACTGAATGAATTTGTATCAATAATAAATTTAACAAGTAATTCAATCGTAACAAATCAACCAATAAATTACAAAATGAATTAAAATTGTATTTAAAAATGTATTGCACAAATATTAAAGTTGCATTGGAAGAGGAAATTAAGCATGAATAAAAAAAGTAACTAATGAAAGATCAGACAATGATTTATAGAGTAAATTAAACTTGTATCAATAATGAATTAAACAAGTAATCCAATTGTAACAAATAAATAAAAAAATTGTAAAATAAATTAAATTGCTTTAAAATTGTATTACACAATATTAAAGTTGAATTAGAAGAGAGAATTAAGAATGAATGAGAAATGTAACTAACGAAAGACAAGACAACGATCTATAAACTGAATTAAACTCATATTATTCATGAATAAAACTTATATTATATGTATCTTATAAATTAGTTTTGCTTTTACCACTAAGAGAATGAGTAATGGTTGCATTATGTATTAAAAATGTATTGTGCATATCTTATAAATGTATTATTAGTGTGTTACCTAAATTATTCTTGTTGGTATACGTAAGAAAGGAGTGAAGTGTGCAATACATATTATAGATGTATTATTCATGAATAAAAAATATATTATATGTGGCTTATAAATTACTTTTGGTTTGTATCACTAAAAACGTGAGTGATGTTTGCAATATGTATTAAAAATGTATTGTGTGGATGTATTATAAATGTATTATAAGTGTGTTACCTAAATTATTTAGCTGATATCATTAAAAAGGGAGTGAAGTTTGCAATATGTATTATAAATGTAGGATGTATTGTTCATGATTTTAATACAATTATGAATCATATCTAATACAACTTTAATACAAACGCGATATAGTTCAGTAAACTTCATCCTTTTCGAGATTCAATCTAATATTGTTTCTAAAATCAATTCTAAACTTAACCAAACCCTCTTAAAATTGAGATATAAACTCCAAACGATATTTTTAACTATTTGTAGGAACAACCTATCCAAACTAATCGCAAATGAAGGAGCAACCAATGATTCATAGACTGAATAAAACTTGTATCAACAATTAATTAGACAAGTACTCTAATCGTAACAAATGAAGAAACATAATAAACTGCCAAATGAATTAAACTTGAATAAAAATATATTACACACATTAAAATTGAATTAGAAGCGAATTAAACATGAATGCAAAATGTAGCAAACGAAAGAGCATTATGTGATTTGTAAACTGAATAAACTTGTATCAATAATGAATTAAACAAGTAATTCAATCATAGCAAATCAACCAATAAACTACAAAATGAATTAACTTGTAATAAAAGTGCATTACACAAATATTAAAGTTGAATTAGAAGAGAGAATTAAGCATGCATAAAAAATGTAACTAATGAAACACCAGACAATGATCTATAGAGTGAATTAAACTTATATCAATAATGAATTAAATTGGTAATCCAATTGTAACAAATAATAAACTACACAATGAATTAAATTTGCATTAAAAGTGTATTACACAATATTAAAGTTGATCAAAGAAAAAATTAACAATAAATGAAAAACGTAACTAACGAAAGACAAGACAATAATCTATAACTGAATTAGATTTGTATTATTCATGAATAAAACATGTATGATGTGTTTTATAAATTATTTTGGTTTGTATCACTAAGAACATGTGTGATGTTTGCAATATGTATTACAAATGTATTGTACCTATGTTATAAATGTATTACAAGTGTGTTACTTAAAATATTTTGGTTGATAATTACTAAAAAAAGAGTGAAGTTTGTAATATGTATTATAAATGTATTGTTCATGATTTTAATACAATTTTAATACAATTATGAAACATATCTGATACAACTTTAATACAATCGCGCGCGATACAGTTCCATAAACTTCACCTTTTTTGAGTTTCAATCTATATTTCTCCTAAAATCAATTATAAACTTAACCAAATCCTCTTTATAATGACCATCAATGGTGAACTTTTGCTGCTGTAATTTTAGAGATTTGAAATTTCTGATTAAAATATGATTTTATACAAAGTTTCGGTCTTTCTGTTCTCTTTTCGTCGTGTTTTTGGATAAAAATAGTGAAATATGGGTAAACACTAATTTGAGGATAGTTATTTAAATGAGAATTTCAAAGAAGAAGAATAAAAAAAAAGAAAAAAGAGAAAGAGACGAAGAAGAAAAAGAATAAAAAGAAGAAGAGGAGGAAGAGAAAAAAGGGTTGAGAAAGAGATTGTACAATTTTCTTAATTTCAAAAAAAATATTATCTTTAATTAGAAAAATTATGTTGCCATAGATGGTAAATATTTGTATAATATAACATATTTATGTGATTTACCCTTAATTAAATTCATATTTATTGGATTTAAATAATTAACTCAATTATATTAATCTATAATATTTATTTGGACTATTATATTCATGAATTTAAAATCATTTTATAAATTTATTTTTTAATAAATTTTAAATGATTACAGCATGAAACACCGTTAGTGCTTGAAATACTGCACTTCAAATTCTTTTTTGAGAATGAAAATGATTGGTAAAAGCTGTCTTTGAACAGACTCTTCAAGTTCCTTACCGAACCCATGCCGACCCGACATGGGTGTGGGTGTGGGCTCTACATTGGATTTGGTCAACCTAATTTGGGTACTTTTTACTAAACCTATGACCAAGAAGTATATGTTGTGTTGGTGTTTTTAATAAAGAAATTAAGAAAATAACAGATAAAGACTTTGAGAGAAAAAATACTGCAGTATTATCAAAGGGAATTATTTTATTAATAATTCAGAGACATACATTTATAGATATAATTCACTAAAAATAGAAAAATATGCTACTAACTTATCAGTAAAATTTAAATAACAAATAAAAGAACTAACTCCTAAATTCAAGTCACATAGGACTCTAATAAAACAATTTAAAAATCCTAAAAGTAGCTAACTGATTTATTTCTGCAATATCCTGAGACATATTCTCAACACTCCTTGGATCAGGAATTGTAGATTGTAGTCTCATCTGAAATTGACCTTGTGAACAAATCTGCTAATTCATCCTTTGTCTTGCAAGGCTTGTGTGCATATTCTGTTGGATTAAATGAGAAGCTCTTACCTCTCATTTCAACTTGTAAAATCTCTTGCTTAGTAGAATCAAA
>JAJOOS010018927.1:0-20893 GCA_029582725.1 Solanum chiquidenum | reverse complement strand
ATGTATCAATAATAGGAACTGGATCAACATCAACTAAGCTCTCATCAATCTGAGAATCTGGTTTCTCAACCTTGTCAATATCTTCAATAGTTTGATCTTCAAAGAACACAACATCACGACTTCTAATGAGCTTCTTATCAATTGGATCATAAAAGCTATATCCAAACTCATCTTGACCATAACCAATGAAGATGCACTGCTTAGTTTTAACATCCAATTTCGACCTCTCATCTTTTGGAACATGCACGCAAGCTTTACACCCAAACACTTTCAAGTGATCATATGAAACATCCTTAGCAAACCAAACTCTGTTTGGAACATCACCATCCAAAGCAACATCAGGAGACAAATTGATAACATAAGTAACATGAGACAAATTGATAACATAAGTAACAGTGTTAAGTGCTTCAACCCAAAATGAATTTGGAAGTTTAGCCTTTGAAAGCACATCTAACTCTCTCAACTAAAGTTCTGTTCATCCTTTCTGCCAGGCCATTTATTTGAGGAGTCTTTGGAGGAGTCTTCTGATGACGAATTCCTTGCGATTTGCAATAGTTATCAAAGGGACCAATATACTCACCACCATTATCAGTGCGAATACATTTTAATTTCTTTCCCGTTTGTCTCTCAGATAAGGCTTGAAACTCCTTAAACACATCAAGTATTAGATCTTTGGATTTTAAAGGATATACCCTAAATTTGCGAGAATGATCATCAATGAAAGTTACAAAATAAAGTGCACCACCTTTTGACTTCACTTTAAAAGGACCACACAAATCAGAGTGTACTAGCTCTAATAGCTCAAACTTTCTAGAAGGAGTATGATTGTGAAAATAAAATCTTTTCTGTTTCCCAGCTAAGTAATAAACACATCTTTTTACCTTTGCTTATTTCACACCAGCAAGCAAATTCTTCTTAGCCAAACATGTGATCCCCCTCTCGCTCATATGACTAAGTCTCTTGTGCCACAATTATGATAAAGTCTCGCTTTCCACCAAATTTATAGAGTCTCCAAGAATCGATCTTTGTGTCACGTATAAATTTGAATGCTTTCTTCCTCGAGCTACAATCAATGAGCCTTTGGTGAGCTTTCATTGGCCATTGAACAAGTCATTATGATAGCCATCATCATCTAGTTGTCCTACAGAGATCAAATTCAAGGGAATGTCTTGAGAATATTTGACATTTTGAAGGACTAACGTTGAACCAGTATTGGTTTTCAAACAAACAGTGCCAACACCAAACACCTTAACCTCACCAGTATTACCCATATTTAACACCTCAGAGTTAACATAAGTATAAGATGAAAATAAGTCTTTTCTCGATGTGACATGTGATGTAGCTCCAGAATCTACTATCCAATTTGTATCTTGAGATATAAAATTGATGACGTCTTTATAACAAGCAAAAAGAACGTCATCTCGAACAACAACAACAATATTGTTTTCATTATTTTCTTCCTTCTTCCCTTCTTTAAGATCTTGCTTCAATTGTTTGCAAAATCTTCTAATATGTCCTTTCTTTCCACAATGATGGCATATAATATTTGGATTCCTGAATCTTGACTTGCTTCTACTTTTACCTCTACTCTTCAAATCTCGTCTTATCTCTCCCTCGATCTTATGTGTACAAAACATCTGAATGTGAGGATGTGTCTTGAGATTTTCTTCTAACTTCTTCATTCAATACACCACTTTTTGCATATTCCATAGTCATCTTACCACTAGGAGCAAAATTTGTTAAAGAGGTACACGAAGAGTTTCCCAAGAATCCGGTAGAGTATTAAGAAGCCATAGTACTTGTATTTCTTCATCAAAATTAACACTCATTCCTGATAGCTGATCAAGAACACCTTGAAAATTATTTATGTGATCAAGAATAGGACTGCCCTCCTTGTATTTAAAGGTCATCAATTACTTTAACAAGAACAACTTGTTATTGCCAGTTTTTGAAGCGTAAAACGTCTCCAACATTTCCCACAATGTTCTAGCATGTGTCTCATTCACAATATGAATGCGAACATTATCTTCAACCCATTGTCTTATATATCCACATACTTGTTGGTGCTCGAAATCCCAATTTTCATCGGTCACAGTCTCAGGTTTATGAGCAGCAAAAATGGGAAGATGCATCTTCTTCACGAACAATAGATCTTTCATCTTGCTTTTCCATATGTTGTAGTTTTTTCTGTTTAGACATACCATCTTGCTCATATTTCCCTCCATCAAAAAAATCCTTGATAGCGAACTTGTCTCTGATACCACTTGTTGTGACGAAAAGATGAAAACAAAAATCTAAAATAAAGAACACCAAGTTTAACATGGAAAAATCCTTCAAACCAATGGTAACCACCACGGGATCGACAAGATCCAAATTGCTTCACTATAACAATAATAGAGTTACAAATATTCTTCTAATGGCTACACAACAAGTTCCAAAAATGAACAAACAATAGCTACACCAACAAAAGATAAATAGAAAGAAACACCACCCAAACCCAACTGCTGTTCGGGAATTAAAACAGGATCTTGCGGACCTCCGAATCTGATCTTAACCGTTCAAATCAACCACCAGGGTGTCAGGAGTACTCAGTCAAACAGCCCGATCCAACGGTTAGTTAATTGGGAAACACGATATGAAGGTTGCTGGTCGGAATAAAAGACTGCAGCAAAAGAATCCTTTTTCTTCTCTCTTCTCTCTTGTTGAAAACTCTCAAAAACCTCTCTTATGTCCTAATGTCTTTCAAAGACAATACTAATGAGAAATTGAATTATTCTCTCAAGACCATCCTCCATTTATAGAGTTGTGCTTTTCCTTACAAAACCAAAACCAACTCCAAATAGGATTACTATTCCAATCCTTTTCCTAATAGAATTGGAAACCAAATAAAGAGAATAATTCCAATCCTTTTTCAAGTAGAATTAGGCCATGAGCCTTTGGCTGGAACATGGGCAATAGCCCAACAAACAGCACACCACGGGTAATGACTCAAGAGCTAATAGAGATAGGCCCTGCCACATATTCAATCCGAATTACATGAGTCCCATCGTGAAAAAGATCACCCTTGAAGATATTGCTCAAGGAAGAATGAGTATTTCATCTTTCGAGACGATTGTGTCACGATCCAGACCGTCGTGATTGGCACCCACACTAACCCTCCGGTGGGAGAACCACTACAACAACCCAAACTAAACAACTTAACCAAATACTAACATATTTAAGGTTACGGAAGCAAGTTTTAAATGATAAGAAAAGAATTAGGGAGTTCCCATAAACTCCAAACAAAAGTCTAACAACTAAAACAAATGTGGAAGTAACACCTAGAACCTGAAAGTCAATGTACCAAAACTCTAACAAGATCCATAAGTCTAAACAAGAAGGGTTACAACCCCAAACTAACGTACTAATAACTAACTAGAAAGTCTAAGTTCGAAATATGGACATAAACAGAAAGAGAACTCATGGTAGCCCGAAAGATCTGGCTCACCCTTGAATTCGAAGCGATCACTGATCTTCTAAGCGAGGTCTGTGAACAGCTGCTTGAAGATTCCCTATATTCAACAAAGAAAGAGCAAGTGCAGTATCAGTACACAACCACAATGTACTGGTAGGATCACACGGCTATCCCACTAAGTGAAACATACATAAGCCATTACAACATAACAATAACATGCATACATCGAACATATACAATATCAACATCATTTACAATAACGTACAATTTTACAATCCCCAAGATATACAATTATGTCAAGTCAATGGTCCTCTCATGGAACCCAAACTCAAACTGTTAGCATACCGATACGTGGTACCCGATCCAATATTTATGTCGGAACGTGGCAATCGATCCCATAATTATGCCGAAACGTGGCAACCGATCCAAGTTAGTGTGTTGGAACGCAACACCCGATCCATTCAACAAGCCACAATCACAAGTATATTTCCAATAATACAATCAAGTTATGATTCATGACATTCATCAATCATCTATCCTCATTTACAAGTAGTGTGATCAATAGTGCAACATTCGCATACATACACATGTTATAATGAAGGAAGAACAAACATATATCACACAATCATGAAATCACAACCATCACCTACCTCAAACAAATCTTGAATCCCCCAAGAAACTTGATTCTTCTCTTTCCGAATTCGTTCCGCTTGTTCTTGGTCTACAAACAATTAATATAACATGGGAATCAACAAACAATAACTAATTGCCTGAATTACCAACAATTCTATCAACCCTAGATCAAACCCATGATCCCAATATCCAAATTAGAGTTTTTTTCACCATAATTCCCAGATCAAAATCCTGCCCCATCGATAATCACCCACTAGATTACATTCTATGGATAAAAAAATGGGTTCGGGGAGTTAAAACCTTATCTTTAGCCTTAAGAATGGTGAAAAACCGTCAAGAAAGCACATGGGGTTGTCTCCTAGCTCTCAAAGTCAAAAAGTGCATAATAAAATATTTTTGGGGTTTATTTCTGACTTAAATTGCGATTGTTCCCCCACATCGGTACTCACCCCGCTACAGCTGCCCCACCCTGGAGGCACAAATTCCCGCCATAGCGGCTTGCACGAAACATAGAGCAAATTTAATAATTCCAATATCCCCATTTCACAACACACCTTCAACCAACGACACTCAGAAACTACCCGTTCACACTAAGATCAGTTTCGGTAGTTCTACTCACCTGAATTAATTCCGTAAGGTCGTACGGGTTCCTTAACGTCTTAGATATCTAGTCATGTGATCAAATTCAAAATTAGATCACCCAATTGTTACCAGATTTCCCTAGACCTTACTGACTCTGATTTCGTCCAAATCTGGACTAGGTTGGGAAATTCCAAGTTCCTACGAAAAAGTTTTTCCGACCCAATTTTTTTCCCCATGGACTTTTCTATAACGATGGAAACATGTCATTACAGATTGAGTACATTCCTCCATACTGAAATTTGGACAAGGCCAAAAGTTTGGTGAATGGGTACGTGGAGCGTGTTCCTGTGCTGAATGTAATGGAGAATAAGAAGTATGAAGGTGAAACTGTTACCTTTAGGAAGCTGCCTAAGGATGAGTATTCTCTAACGATCATGGAAGTGTTCAATGATCGCGGATTGTGTGTTGGTGATGAAATTGCGCTATTTTGGGATCCTAAATATCCAACATTTCTTTTCATTTTACTTTATAAAGTTGGTGATTCAACAAGTAGGCCTGTATTGATTGATTAGGGGGCTTGTAGAAATTCAAGTTTTATGTTCAAATTCCGTAAATGATTCAACAATCGGAATATGAATATATGATGATTCTTTTCTCTAATTTAATCTGTTATCCGATATCTAAGAGATGAGTTTCAATTCATCCGTTCACTCCCTATGAAAGATCTTGTGCTTTCAACCTATTTTTGCATTTTCATGCGTTTCAACCTCTTCTGCATTTTTATTTGAATTTGCTGATATCATTGATCGTCATCACACCTCGAGTTTGCTGATCTGAGAACAATGTAGTTGAGGCCTGCGGGGTTTTGTGAGCACCCATTAGTTTAGGTATGAAGTTTTGCAAATCGATGATAGTTTTGGGGGAGTTTGATACAAGCATTCACTCCATCCTCATTGAGTGTTTGTTTCAAACTTGTAACTTGATTGAAAATGTTTTGCAACAACTTTTTCTCATCGTGCTCTTGATCAACTGTGCACCAAGCACGAACATCGAAATGATCAACAATTGACTTATCATTAAATACTCTATAAGCCAAAGTAGTTTTTCCCAGCCCTGGCATGCCAACTATGGAAATGACATCACCCTCAGCTGGTCCACTGGTGAGCTTACTAATTATCCATTTCGTGTCCTCCTCAAACCGTACAATTATCTCACCAGTGGATGATGACTTGTTAATTTCAATAAGACCTTGTTTTTGGGAATCGTCGCCAACACCTCTTCTTTGATAAGCTTGATCTTTTCTATGGTATGAGGAAGTAAGAAGATAAGCTGCAAGAAACTATGATCTCTGACAAGAATTAAATAATGACATGTCCTGCCTCATATGCCACACCTATAACACGAGTCCAAAGATCTTATGAACTCTAGACATTCTTTCACCAGCACAATTTCTTACTTCACCAAATCAACTGAGTAAGCATTGGAGTTGAGCAGGTCATTTAAGTGTATTTCTAGCATTTGTCATCGTAGTTCTCCACATCCACCTTACATAATATGCACCGTAACATCAAAGAGACGGTGTCCATTTTGCTGTCTCTGGGTTAGTGATTGGACTAAATGCATTAATTTGGGAGTATGCTTTTGAAGCAGCAAGAACTGAAGATGTAGGATTATCGATGTGTTCTGTTTCCACATAAATGTTGCTAGTTTAAATTTGCTGTAACTGAAGATTACAGTTCAACACAAGAGTCACAAGCTTGATATTTTCATTTCCAAGACATCCACACAGAAATGTAAAACCATTCTTACAAGTTATCAACAAGAAGATATTTCCATAATTCCTTTGCTGAATTTACTAGGCGATTGGTAGATACGTCAAAACAGCTTCTGATGTAGATACAGTTAAACCTCAAGGGAGAATGAGGAAAGAAACATGATAGTATACGATTTTTCGGTTCCGTCATCCATTGCCCAGTTGCTAGATTATCGGTGTCTTTTAGTTTATGCATCCACAACAGAGCAGTACTAGTTTATGCACATAGAAATTTGTAGGGCCATGAGATAGTTTCTTCTCAATAGAAAGTTTTGCTGAGAGCAATAACTTCAGCATGACTTGGTAAAATAAAAGATTAGAGAGAATGAAAAAATAAGAAAAGGAAAGCAAAACAACAGTTTACATGCCTTAAGTTTCTTCGTCAGAATAACACGTCTGTAGTACTATACAGAAATGCAGTGTGTTAGTGGAAAAGCCAAAGTTTGCTAAGAACCTTAAAGAAACAAGTTATTCAAATTGCAGTTTAATTTATTCATGCTCAGCGCAACAACTTGTCTAGTCAATGTTATATGTCTATACTAAACTTGATTACATACCTATTCGAGCCAAGTCTAGCAGAGTAGATGACACGACCCAACCCACTGGGCCGTAAGAGCACCTACTCTAACACCTAGATAGGAGAACCCTTACCTTCCGACTTCAAACTGGGAATGTGAAATTTAAGAAAAAAATAGTGTGATTCCTTAATATAACCAGAATTAATCCCATAATCTGTTTCAATAGAAAAGTTTTAAAAACTGACCGCAAAACCTCCCTAGGAGCTAGTCTAAATAGGTACAAGAGCTTAAAGAAAGAAAATAATATGAAAACAGACACATCTCCCACCATAAGAAAGAGAGGAGTAGAAGCTGCCGGAGATCACCACCTTTTCACCTATGAAACATCCTCCTGCAACCAGACTATGCCAAGTGACATAACAAGATTAGTATCAGTACAAAAACATATACTGATAGACATCATCGACAACTTGAACCCACCACATAATATCATGTAAATAATGAGAAGAAGAAATACAACTGATGGTCCTCTTTTCCATTGCAAAAGAAAATAATTAAAAAAAGAAAATAAGAAGATATTTTGGTTGAATGAGGCTGAGCAACTTAGAGAGGAACACCAGGGTAATTTATAGTAGGTGCACGAGTCTATTTGTCACATGTTTTGTTACATTATTAAATATTTTCATACTACGAGTCTATTTGTCACGCGTATTGTCACATTATTTAATATTTTCATACTATGAATCTATCTGTCATGAGTATTATCACATTTATTTAGTATTTTTCATATCATGTGAATCTATTACTAGATTTATATATATAACTAGTGTCTGGACACATGTGTCCATGTCGCGCAATACATATTTTTAAATATAATATATATAATAACATAAAAAAGTATTTGGGTATAATGACTAACATGCACTACCCAGAGGAAGGTTGATAACCCCCAGGAAAAGGAGACGAAAAATGAGGTTCACGAACCCTACCTGAGGATCTTTTAATAGTAAAGTACAATGGGGCAATGGGCTGGGCTAGACTTTGGTTTTTGTTTGGATTTTGATTTTGTTGGATACATTTATGTCCTTTTATTGTAAAGAATTATTTATGAATAAAGGGCTATGGCCAATACTAGATTAAAAATATAGTCGAACCTTAAAAGTTGAATTAGCTATTATTTATTAATTAGTTAGTTATGTACGTGTATAATGAGTTAATGTTTTAGCGTTATTAGGTACAAACTTGTATTATTATCGTATGATACCTTGGTTCTTCAATGCTGAATCTAAGGCTTCGAAGATTATACTATTTGTTTCCTTTGAAATCTAGAACTAACTATTCGGAGCAATTGTATCTAGCAATCATACCAAACTTGGACAAGAAATTATTGTTTCTATGATTATCAAAAAAGACCTATGTGAAAACTCCATGTTAGTTGAGGGGCATATTAGGTGCATCTACAGTGTTCAGGTAGGCTTTGAGAAGCGAAAGAAATTGTTGGAATTCTATGAAAGAGTCTCGAAAGCTAGGATGTATTCTTGCAAGGCTTTTTGAGCTTCTCCATGTGACTGACATCACATTAATAATTCAGTTTCATACGATTAGGTGGAGTGACCCAGATGTGCCTCTTGAATTGTGTATAGATATTGATTCATTCACACAACAATTTGCCACAGGAGAGATGTTGTATAGATATTGATTCATTCTCTCAACTTGCTGTGTTTACTTTGTATTTTTTCGCAGCATAAGTTAAGCCATCTGCATCATCAAAGAAAACAAATCTAGTTTCCTCCCATATTTTGTTAGTATGAACTCTTGAAATGTCAATAGAAAAAAATTGATATCCATAATAGTTGAGTCCACACCTTAATGAGGGAACAAGAGCAATCACTTCATCAGCAGATTCCAAACGAACAATAACAAGAATGTCCACCTAACATGTTTAAGACACAAGATAAAGGATATTTTGGCAACAAGTTTTGTGTCTGGCAAGTTCTCCAACACGTGCCAAAAGGTCATGTTTTGTGCCTTGCGCAATGATGATAATATCGATTGCATAAGCTCATTATTCATCATGGATATGAGGTTGTATTTATTCTCTTCAAATTCGATATAATTCATCACAATCTTATTATAATATTTTAAAAATAATCATACTAATTAGCATGGAATACGTGTGTTCGAGAGCTAGTTAGATGAAAATCATGAAGCTGAAAAATTAATCAAACACAAATCATCTAAAGCGACTATCGATCATCTATGACATAATTCTATTTGGATAATTATCAATGTAGAAACACTAATGTTTTTTGGGAAACAACAGGCTTCAAGAATATCCAATTTTCCATGGGATATTCTTCCCACAGGTTTATGGTAAGGCCTAACCTTCCTTGCTTGTACTTAGTCCTATTGAGAATTTTTTATGTTTATTTTGTTTGCAAAGAAGTCTCTGTTGTCTATAGCATCAGCAGTTGAGAAACCAATAGCTATAGATAAAGCTACTCAAATCAAGGCAAGACCTAGCACGGCTAGGGTCAAGGTTATACTTGATCTAATGGAAAAGCTTCCAAATCGTATAAGGTTGCAGTTTGTGGATGGAAAATCTGGTAAGTTGATCGAGATTTTTCAAGAGGTTGTATATGATAATCTACCTTTGTATTGCAATTATTGTAAGTACCAAGGTCATGATGAAGATAGTTGTCGTTTGATTTCAAAAAGAAATCAAAATAACAAACAAATTGATGATACCATTGAAGGTGCTTTAAAAGGTACTACCGATAGTGAAAAGTATCAAGGCGATGCGAGAGAAATATTAAATGAAAAAAGAAAGACTGTAGATGTCTATCAAAGTAAAGATACTTCTTTAGATCGACAATTGGTTGCTTCCACTACTGAGTAAAATCATGTAGACTCAATGGATGTTGATACAAGTAATATTGGTGTTCAAACAACTAGCGAAAACAAAGGTGATTGCAATAACCAACAGGCTGCTACTAATGAGGTGCAATCAAACGAAGTTGGGCTGAATTTGATGTCTAATGCAACTAAAAACGCAGGGGGAACACCAAGAGTTGAGGTTGATGCGCCACGAGTTGATTCAGAAAAAAAGTTAATGGATTCAGGACAAAAACTAATGGATACATCTGATGTTGAAGATGCTGAAAATTCTGGGCAGCATGTTTTGCAAGTTGCAAATGAGAATCCAACTAAAAATTGGACACTGGTTGCACACAAAAAATCAACTAGTAGTCGGATCATTTCCCCTACTAGTCAAAATAATTCTCCATGTAGTAAAAAGGGTCCGACTGGAAATTTTCATGACAGTGAGAAGAGGCAAGATACTAGTAATGCCTCAAGATACCTATTATGTTCGAATAGCTTTGATGCTTTATTGAAGACTACTAGAAGGCAAGTAAGGTTAACAGAGAATGACAACGATTTGATCCAAGAAAAACAAGTCTCACCACCTGCTTTAAATAGAAAATTAAGTCCAAAAGCTCCCGTATTTATGCCTAAATGTGTGCTTGCAAAGAAGAATGAGTCAAGAGCCTTAGTGTCAAATACAATTGATTTGGGTGAGGATTCTCTTGATGAAGATGGAGTGGATTTGGGTGAGGATTCTCTTGATGAAGATGAGGAAGACAATATGCTGGACATTTGCTTTGATAGAGTTGCTAGGGAAGGGGATATATCACCTAGGCAACAAAGAAGTGGAAGCAACAAAAGCAAAAAGAAGACAAATGGAAGGCAACATAGTTGGGACGGTAAAATGATTGAGGAGTTTGTTCCAAGACACCTACCGATGCGACAAGCAAAGCAAAACCATTTGACAATATCAATAATTTCAACTAGATCCAATAAATCCATAAAGAAGGTATGAATCATCAAGTGTTATTGGATATGTTTGAAGAAGAAGACAAGAGAAAAATACTTCAAGTTACTTTTGATGGGCAATCAATCTTTTTTAATTCATGCTTTTGTAATAGAAAGTTTGAGGCTGGTAACTCAACTTTCTTCTTGATTGACATATTTTTACATTATTTAAGCATCCTCATTTGTAATATCATCATGGAGTGTATTACAAACTCTGTGATGATAAGAAAATACCTAGTTCTCTCTAACTCTTATTTTCTTCATGCTTGTTAGGTAGCAGAAGTTAGGTACTTCATTAGGATTAGTAAGGTAAGGCCTAACCCCATTGCTTGTACTTGTCCCTATTAATATTTTTATGTTTAATAAAAGAACGCTAGATACTGTCTAGTGATAAATTTGCTTTAAAAAAAAACTACTAGATCACTATCTAGTGGTTTAAATTTGCTTTAAAAAAAATAAAAAAATAAATTTTCCATGGGAAGAAATATATATTTAGGAGAGAAGAAGAAGAAAATACGTCTGCTAATATAGAGATATATAAAAGGAAAAAATTTAAATATAAAAATCTGGCTAATTAGGTAGCCCAATAATTATTAAAAGACCCTTTTTGTCCATAAATATTAAAAGACCCTTTTTGTCCTCCAGAATTATAATTTTACAGTTATAAATAAAGTGTTGCTGCCCCTCTTTTTTGACATAACTCTATTTGAATAATTATCTAAAGGAGAGATGTAGAAAGAGATATAAAAGGAAAAACTTTACATATAAAAATCTGGCTAATTAGGTGATCCAATAATTATTAAAAGACCCTTTTTGGAATTAAAATTAAGGCTGTCAAAAAATATAGAGAAATATAAAAGGAAAAACTTTAAATATAAAAATCTACAAATTAGGTAACTCAATAATTATTAAAAGACCATTTTTGGAATAAAAATTAAGGTTGTCAAAAAAAAATATCACCTAGAATTCTATGTTCCCGCTCAAGGTTGGAATAAAAAATAAAACCTAATTTTACTGTTATAAATAGAGTGTTACTATCTCTTTTTTTTAGTGTATCCTTCCAACAATTTCTTCAATGTCTAATCAAAAGCCTTTGCTTAGCCTTAAGAAAATATTCTTTTACAATTTCTTTCCATCGTTGAAGAAGAAGCTTGCAAACTTAACAACACTCCACATGTAGTGACTCGAGAACTAATTGAGATAAGTGACATATACCCTCCCCAAAAATCAATTTGAAAAACCCCTGGCAGATAAAAAAAAGATTACCCGTGACGAGGTTATTGTAGGAAAACTGGTGATTCCATTTTTTGAGACGTTTGAGTATCTTCGATACTGTACGTTGGATACGGCCAAAAGTTTGGAGAATGGGTGCGATGTGTCTGTTAACGTGTGGGATGTAACAAAGAATAATATCCCTAAGAAGTATGAAGGTGGAAGTGTTTTCTTAAGGAAATTGCACAATGATGACTTTTATCTTTCGTGCATCAAATTGTTCAATAGTCGTGGATTAAGCGTTGGTGATGAAATTGGACTTTATTGGGATCCTAGATCTTCAAGTTTAATGTTCAAATTACTTTCTCATGTTCGCGCTTAGTGAAAGGTCCAAGAATTTAGGACAAAAAACAAAATTCCATAGTCGTTTTGTTATTGCTCTTTCATATAGTTGTAATAGCTGAAGATTGGAATATTTGCATTATGGAGTATGATGATTCTTCAAATTCCCAATTTAGTTTGCCCAATCCCCTTTTAGTATATTTGTTTTCATTCCTTGTTATTATAATGCTCTTTTAATTTAGATGTGCAATTTTGCAAAGCAGTAATTTCTCCACTGATTGATTTCTCCTCTAAGTTGCAAACAAGAATGGATACCTCCCTGGTAAGTTCTCCAAGACACGCCAAAAGGTCATGTTTTGTGCACCGACAATATTGAGCGAAAAGTATCAGTATCATACATATAAAGTTTTTCGTCCCAACAGTTAGTAGATTATTTGTTTCCATCATACTTGGACAAGAGCTTATTGTTTCTATGACTATAAATAAGACCTGTCTTTTCTATGCGAAAACTACATATTAATTGAGGGGAGTATGTAGGAGCATCAACTCCAAATTGTTGGAATTCTACGAAAGTATTGAAAGCCAAGATACATTCTTGCAAGACTTGTTGAGCTTCTTCATGTGACAGATATCACAAAAATATTTCAGTTTCAATGTCTAGGTGGGGTGACCCAGATGTGCCTCTTGGATTGTGTATAGATATTGATTCATGTTGACGTGTTTTAAATTCTTACAGGCCTAAACCTAAAATTGACAATATCATTAATATTAGTGGAACTCTGAGCTTACTCTATTTAGTCTTTAATTTTTCGCAGTATAACTTAAACCATATTCATTATTAAAAGAAACAAATCTAGTTTCCTCCCATATTTTTTTAGTGTAAACTCTTGAAATGTCAATAGAAAAAATCGATATCCATAATAGTAGAGTCCACACCTTAATTAAATGAGGGAACAAGAGAAAACACTTCATGAACAAATTCCAAACGAATAACAAGAATGTTCCACATAACATGTGTAAGTCAAAAGATATTACTTTGGTATATTCCACATATCTTTAGTTTTTAGTCTTCCATTTTTCACAGCATAACTTTAGTCTTCAATTTTTAGCTCCTGTTTGGCAATTTTGTGTCAGGTAAGATCATAAATATGAGCTTGTATTTAATCTCTTCAAATTTGATATAATTCATCACAATCTTATTATGATATTTTAAAAATAACTATAATAATTAGCATGCAAATAATAGACGTGCACATGTTCGAAAACTAGGTAGATAAAAATCATTAAGCTAGAGAAATAATCAAACACAAATCATCTAAAAGGACTATGGATCGTATATGACATTATTCTATTTGAATAATTATCTAAAGTTTTTTGGGAAAAACACGCTTCAAGGATATCCAATTTTCCGTGTGAAGATATATATATGGAGAGAAGAAGAAAAAAAAACGTTTGTCAGTATATAGAGAGATATAAAAGGAAATATTTTAAATATACAAATCTAGCTAATTAGGTTACCCAATAATTATTAAAAGACCATTTTTGTGAAAAAAATGAAATAAATTCTTACCAATTATTTGATCTATAATTGGAATAGAAATTAAAATTGGCTAATTAAGTAACCCAATAATTATTAAAAGACCATTTTTGGGAAAAAAATAAAATAAATTCTTACCAATTATTTGATCTATAGATGGTAATAGAAATTAAAACCTAATTTTACTGCTATAAATAGAGTGCGACTGCCTTTTTGTTTTTTTAGTGTATCCTTCCAATAATTTCTTCAATGTCTGATCAAAAGCCTTTGCTTAGCCTTAAGAAGACATTCTTTTACAATTTCTTTCCATCAAAAGCTGAAGAAGAAGCTTGCAAACTTAACAACACTCCACATGTAGTGACTCGAGAACTAATTGAGATATGGGACATATATCCTCCCCAAAAATTGATTTGAAAAACCCCTGGCAGATCAAGAAAAAGATTACCCATGACGAGGTTATTGTAGGAAAACTGGTGATTCCATTTTTTGAGTTTGAGTACATTCTTCGATACTGGACGTTGGATGCGGCCAAAAGTTTGGAGAATTGGTGCGATGTGTCTGTTAACGTGTGGGATGTAACAGAGGAGAATATCCCTAAGAAGTATGAAGGTGGAAGTGTTTTCTTAAGAAAATTGCACAATGATGACTTTTATCTTTCGTGCATCAAATTATTCAACAGTCGTGAATTAAGCGTTGGTGATGAAATTGGACTTTATTGGGATCTTAGATCTTTAAGTTTAATGTTCAAATTACTTTCTCAGGTTCGCGCTTAGTGAAAGGTCCAAAAATTTAGGACAAAAAACAACATTCCATAGTCGCTTTGTTAATATTTCTCTTTCATATAATTGTAATAGCTGAAGATTGGAACATTTGCATTATGGAGTATGATGATTCTTCAAATTCCCAATTTAGTTTGCGCAATCCCCTTTTAGTACATGTGTTTTCATTCCTTGTTATTATAATGCTCTTTTAATCTAGATGTGCAATTTTGCAAAGCAGTAATTTTTCCACTGATTGATTTCTCCTCTAAGTTGCAAACAAGAATAAAAACCTCCCTGGTTTGTTTTTTGCACCGACAATATTGATAGCGAAAAGTATCATGGTCGTTCATATAAAGTTTTTCGTCCCAACAGTTTGTAGATTATTTGTTTTCATCGGAATCTAGAACTAACTATTCAGAGCAATTGTATCTAGCAACTATATCATACTTGGACAAGAACTTATCATTTCTATGACTATAAATAAGACCTATATTTTCTATGTGAAAACTACATATTAATTGAGGAGAGTATGTAGGAGCATCAACTCCAAATTGTTGAAATTCTACGAAAGTATCGAAAGCCAAGATACATTCTTGCAAGACTTGTTGAGCTTCTTCATGTGAAAGACACATGATCATCAAATGCCTCAGATATTTGATTTGCCCACGTCAGCATGATCACAATGACAGTCGTCTAATTTCAATTCAAGAATTTTTTCAATTACTTTTTCTATGTTTGTGGAGCCATATGAATATGATTTTCCACTTGGTGAAATGAGCAGAACACATACATTTGCTCCGGTTAGAGTTAAAAGTTCTTCAGCTTTCTTAAACCATGTTTTTTTCCTTTGCGAGAAAGTTGCAGCTAACACGTGCTTCCTTTGACTCAATTAACTCCATTTCAATCTTCTGCTTGTCGCTGATGATATTCGTTTCCATTGAAAAAGAAAATAAGAAGATGTTTTGGCTGAATAAGCCCGAGCAACTTTGAGAGGAACACCATGGTAATTTTAGTAAGTGCATGAGTTTATTTGTCACGTGCATTGTCACATTATTTAATAGTTTCATATTATGAGTCTATTTGTTATGTGTATTGTCACATTATTTAATATGTTCATACTATATATGAGTCTATCTTCCATGAGTATTGCCGCGTTTATTTAGTATTTTTCATATGATGTGAATCTATTACTAGATTTATATATATGACTAGTGTCTGGACATGATGCACATGTATCAACTTATCCTTGTGTCAATTGAACACCTTATTTGTTCAAAAGTCATTCCTATTAGACACAAAATGCTGACATGGCAAAAAACGCGTGGCTCACTTTCTTTGAGCACGTTGAGTTATTAAAAAATAATATTTTTTCTTTTTTTCCCTTAACTTATGCACCTAAATTAATAAAAAATAAAAACAATAATAAACAAAAAAAAAAAGGAGCAGTTTTCTTCTTCCCCATCCCTGCACCTATTATTCCACCATTTTCATCATTTTTCTTACACAAGCGCACACCACACCCCACCCCACCCCCTCCACCTCTCTCTTTCTCTCACCCTCTGCCATTCTTCTTCTTATTTTCCTTTTTTTTTAATGTTAATTTACATCTCAAATATCTCGATAAAGCTCGATTTATTACATGAAAAAAATATGAATTGATTTTTTTTGGCAAAAGTTTGTTATTATTTGTTTCAATTTTAGTAAATAGTTACTAATGGATAGAAGATGAAGGCAATGAGTAAAATATTTTCATGCTATCAAAATGAAAGAGAATGAATATTTAGTTCGAGTGGATAGCAATGGTGTTTTTTGTACTGCCGATGCCAATGAAAGAGAAGAAAGAGGTAGAGCGATGGTTTGCTGGCGTCGCCGGTGTCGACACCTGCTCCGGTGTAAGGGAAAATCAGAATTTATATTTGCCATTGTTGATTTAGAAGATTAGAAAAAAGAAGAAGGAGAATAGTGTTCTGATAGGTAGCAGGGAAGAACTTGGGTGGTTGGTAACAATGGTAACTATTAAAGTTTTTTTTTTTTGTTTGAATCTAAACGATTTGCCATTGTTAATCTATGGTAAAGAAGAACAGAAAACAAAAAAGAGAAAGAGCCGGTGGGGGGCTGGTCATGGGTAGCACAGGAAAGGTTTGGTGGGGTGGGGGAATTGTGCAGGGATTACAAAATTTTATTTTATTTTTTATTATTTAAAATATTTTTCTTCACTCATATTGAATTATATTTTTAAATAATTTTTTTTGGATCCAACTAACAGATGTCATTATTTAATTTGTCATAGTGCCATGTCATAGCGAGTATATCTCACACACTTAATATTTTTGGCTGATTGCCCAAAAAATGTCAAATAGGTATCAATTCAAAGTACTAGAGGTGTTCAATAGGTACAAGACTTAGTTGAGGGTTTAAGTGAAATATGCGGACAACTTTAAGGGGCTGTGTATGACTTAAGCCTTTTTAATACAACATAAATAATAATAAAAATATATATGGGTATATTGACTAACATAGTCAAACCTTAAAAGTTGAATTAGCTTCATTTGTTAGTTATGTACGTTCATAATGAGTTAATGTTTTAGCGTTATTAGGTACAAACAAGTAATATCATTGTATGATACCTTGGTTCTTCAATGCTGAATCTAAGGCTTCGAAGATTGTATTATTTGTTTCCTTCGAAATATAGAACTAACTATTTGGAGCAATTGTATCTAACAAACATACCATACTTGGAAAAGAACTTATTGTTTCTATGACTATATAAAAAAAAAGACGTATGTATTCTATGTGAAAACTCCATATTAGTTGAGGGGCATATTAGGAGCATCAACAGTGTTCTAGTAGGCTTTGAGAAGCAAAAGAAATTGTTGGAACTCTATAAACGAGTCTCGAAAGCCAGGATGCATTCTTGCAAGGCTTGTTGAGCTTCTCCATGTGACTGGCATCGCAAATATATTTCAATTTCATACGACTAGGTGGAGTGACCAGATGTGCCTTTTTGATTGTGTATAGATATTGTTGGTTTTTCTAAAACTTTGCGGCAGCGAAAAAAGGTTAAAAATGTCTCTCTTTGGATTTTGAATGGCTTTCAATAATTTTATTAAGCATTTAGGGGCTTTAAATAGCCAACATAAAATACATAATCTGCATAATTTAAAATTTAAGAATTTTAATATATATCAACAACTAAACAACATAACTAAGATTCAAATTTCAAATCTATCTTAAACTAAACAACTTATTTTGCTAAAAACTACTGCAGTAACTAAAAGCAAATTTGAACACTCCTCATTTGCTTTAGTTACCGCAATTGTAAAAACTGCTCCTCCTCAAATTTTGTCCTCAATAATGAAAGCTACATTTCCAGAAATGGCACTGGAAAATGGACGCTACTTAGATACAGTTGGTCACACATACAGTTATTGATGTTTTCACAAACATCCAACTTCTGCTTTCAAAACACATACATACACATACAGATAATCCAGCTTCTGCGCTGAAAACACATACATACGTGTACAGTTGATCACACATACAAACACATACAGGGAGAATTATATACTGTATCTGCACGATTTCAGTTAGCATTAACAAAAATCTCACTGTATTTTACAAAAACACAGAAGCCAATAGCACTAAATTGACATGGATGTATTCATCAAGTACATGTAACATCTATGCGAATTTTGACCTTAAAACTATTGAACTGATTGAAGAACTTGACAAGCTGTTGTTCTGTTATTGTTTAATGCTTTCAGATAGACTAAAGAGCCCGGCAACACAAATGTTTGTTCAACTGATCATTCTGAGTACAACTTTAAGTTCACTTATACAATGAGGATAAGGATCCCTTTGCTTCCTCCTCATACTGTGTGCATTATGAAGAGGCAGAAAGTTCTCCTTCATCATGAGAAGTTGAGCAGAATGTTCAACCCTGATATGGAAGCAATCAACAGCGGACTGAAGCTTTTATCATCTGAGAAATGCTTGGAAATAGACCAAGAAAATCAGAACCTGCACAAGTACTTGGCCTAACGTAACTGCTCGAGTACATCTGAGACAAAAAGATCTCAAATAAGTTAGAAGTGTAGATCATGAGGTGTTGCAACACATTCTATTCAAAGGAGAACAGATCAACAACAACATATGCAATGTAGTCCCACAAGTGGAGTCTGAAGAGGGTAGGATGTACGCAAACCTTACCTCTACCTCATAGAGATACATAGGTTGTTTCCGATAGACCCTCCGCGTAAGTAAAGCATAAATAGCCATGTGTTGCAAGAGAATCAAATTTTTCAAATTGCTCTTTATCATTATTGACCATACATGCAAAAAGATTCTTTTTACCTGTTAATCTGCTAGCAATAGCAAAATCTTTCTTATGGATTGACATGCACAATAGCACACAGTACATAGTTCTTTCCTCAATAGCAAAAGAAAGAACTGTAATCGCACTGTCATATATCTAGGTGGTTTTTAAGACGAGCTATTAGAACACAATCATACAAAAGATATTATACTTCTCATTGACTATGCTATGACATAAAAATAATTATCATAGAAGAGCCAAGAAATACAAAGTTTCTACTCCCACAGTATCATCTTTTACCAACCACCATGATTTGCGCCAGAAGACGAAGCACATGCTTGAATTTATTCCTCCGACACTAGGATTCAGAGGGGTAGAAATAGAGCCAGTGACACCAACCCCAAATTTATCACCAATGCTTGAATTTAGATAAACAAAATTCCTCTCCAATTCCCAATTCATTTGTCTAACTCAAACCCAAACAGTAGTTTTACTCCCAATTGCAATTCACTTCCAAAATTCTAATCCTAACCCTAATTCCGGTTCAATACCAAAACAATTCCATCACATCTCTATCCCCATGAATAGAAGACAAGGTAGGCCAGGCAGTAAACAACCTTTCGATCAGGTATCCAGTGGTTTTCTCGGTAATATCAATGAAGAACAGTCTGCATTGGTTTCTTCATCTTCTTCAGATAAAGTTAGCAAAACCAGAGTGAAAAGTTCAAATTTTGCTAATAGAAATGTTGATTCTAAAGTGGTTAGAAGTAAGAATTCGAGAAAGAGAGTTGTTTCGGATGAGATTATTTGTTTAATAAAGAGCCAACTTCTGAGGTTTTAGTTGTGTTAACGACTGGATTTCCGTCTGACTTGTTAGGAGGTGAGGAAATTGAAGCTGGGGTTGTTAGTGTAGTTGACAGGATAGAACAATGTAACTATATTTTAATTAGGAATCACATTATTATAAAATGGCATGAAAACATGTCGATTTGGGTGACGAAGGATATGTTTGGTGATGTTATACATGAACGGTGTAGTGGGTTATTAGATTATGCTTATAATTATTTGTTATCATACGGGTACATTAATTTTGGGGTGACGTTGGCAATTAAGTACAGTATTCCAGTTGAGCCAAGTAAAGGCAAAGTGATTGTTATCGGGCATGTCTTTCTTGGTTGGCGGCTTCAAGACAACTGCTGTTATTTGGGTTTGAGGTTACTATTTTGAAGGGACGAAAGCGTGTAGGTGGAAGGGTGTATACAAAAACGATGGAAGGAGGGAATAAGGTGGCAGCTGCCGATCTAGGATGAAGTGTTTTGACAGGTACACTATGGAATCCACTTGGTCTGTTGGCTCGACAGTTGTCGTATACACTTCATAAGGTGAGAGACCAATGCCTACTCTATCGTACTGATGAAAATCCCGTAGACGAGTATTTGGATAAAAAAGTGGAGGCTGATTACAATGACCTTTTGGACAAGTAAAGCAAGACCAGGCAAGAATTATCTCAGATTGTTTCTCTTGGAGAGGCATGGGAAACTTTGCGAAAGGATTTTGGTATTGCGATGAATGCTGACGAGATGAGCTTGTTTAACTGGCATCTGGCAAATTTGGAATATGCAAATGCAGGTTTGCTTTCACAACTTTCCTTAGCATTTTGCGACCAAGATGACCCCTATGATATGTAAGGGGATCAGTGCTTCTTACCTGGCGGAAATGGAATATTAGTTCATGCTCTAGCTGAAAATGTGCCTATTATTTTTGAAAAAGTTGTGCATGTCATTCGTTATGGTAGAGATAGTGTGAATGTGATTACGGGGGGGGGGGGGGAGGGGGGATTATTTGAGGGAGAT